>APFE030620134.1:69988-99412 GCA_000404065.3 Pinus taeda | reverse complement strand
CCATCCAAAAGAGGGAGTATCCCATTGATGTTGGAACTGAATAACTTCCTCTAGAATACTATAAATACAGGCATTGGGCCAAAGGAGGGGAGGTTGAAAGCTTAACATTCTAAAAGGTAAATGCTGCTGGAATTAGGACTTCCATTGTTGACTTGTGAGGAGAGATCACTATCCTTCCTTGTTGCCATATTGGGAGTGGGTGAGCTTGTCAAAGTAGAGGAAATCTCTTGCTGGACCCTGGGAGGAGCTTGCACAACACCAAGGCTCAGGTTGTAATGGTTCCTTTAATTATTTAATAAAAATAAGTCCATTCTTCTCAATGATTTGTTAATGAATTATTTCATGTATTCCTTGGTCAATATGATAGATATGCCTCATTTTATGATGAATATTCAGATGTTATGTAATCGTTTGCTTTGTTAGTGTATGCAGGTCTGAAAGTGAAGGAGGAGCTCATCTGGATCAGCAAGGCTGGACTGCTACAACAAGCGTGGGATCTAAGGTAAGATCGAAAACATTTGAATTCTCATAGAATGATGTGTATCTAGAGAAGGATAGCTCTTGTTTGGTTTGTTTGTCATTAGAGAGTCTTAGACTCCTAGGAAGGTTGGATTTGTCCGCAAATATAACTCATTCCATGTGACAATCCTTTAGCAAATCTAAGATTGAGAGATTTAATTTTCTCAAGATCTTTTCTTAGACCCATAATTTCACATTCTAGTTTTTCATTGTGTTTTTCTTTTCCGGCAAGTTGGTATGTCAAGGTATCTATGATCATATTATTTTGTTCTAAATAAATTTTGAGTTCAGATATTTCTTCATGAAAGTTTTCCTCTTCTAAAGCATCCCAAAAATCATCATTGTCGTAATCCATGAGAAGTCTATAATCTTGACTAGTTTCATCTTCATCACTATTAGATAAACCATTACTATCGTCATGAGTATAGTAACTCTATTCACAACTTGTTTCCTATTACATTTTTCATATTCCTTTCATTTTTCATATTTATCTTTATCAGGACAACTGGTAGCATAATGACCAACTCTACCACAAATAAAGCATTTGAAAGGTAGCTTACCTCTAAACCTTCCAGAACCCCGTTGAAGCTTATTGACAAAATCTACCTCATCTTCTTCATCTAAAATGTGTTTTGATTCATTATGTTCTTCCTTTTCTTTTCCTTTTGCTGAAACTTTAAATGTGGCTTCTCTCATATCTGATGGACCTCCTTTTCTCATCTCAAAAGTAGATAGGATTCTGTGAAGCTGTGTCATAGTGATATTCTAAAAATCCTGTTTTTCTTCTATGGAATACACTTTTGATTCAAATTTAGCAGACAATGATCTCAAAATTTTCTCTACTAAGGTAAATTCCTTTATTTCTTCACCCAGATTCTTCATACAATTAACAAACTCATCTATACGAAAGAAGTAATTAGTTATACTCTCATCACTATACATCTTAAGAGCTTCATACTAAATTCTGAGAATTTGAAGCTTAACACATTTTACCTGACAGTCTCCTTCATAGCTCTGAAAGATTTTGTCCCATATCTCTTTGGTTGATTTGAGTTGCATGACTTTGACAAACTCTCATTGTGGCAAACTTCCCAATAAAGTATTGACATCTTTGGCATTGGTTTCATATTGCTTTTTACATGTCGTGTCTATAGGAATTGTTGCTGGAAATGTATATCCTCCCTCCACAATTTTTTAGACATCTATTCCAAGATATTGTGGATAGGTTGTGGTTCTTATTTTACAATACACAAAGTTGCTCCCATCAAATATTGGTGGTCTGATGGATCCCGGGCTTTCGTGATTATTCATCTGAATGGATCTTCCTTCAAGGGATCAAGCTTATTTTGAAGGACCTGCTCTAATACCAATTATTGGAAATAATACTGAGAGGGGGGGTGAATCAGTATTATCAAATCAATAATTTTATTTCTCAAATAGATTTATATACGCTACTTCAATGAAGTGAACTAGCGTGTACATGCAACTGTGATTAGAGAAACCAACATATATCTAGAGAACTTGTGATTTAGACAATTTATCATGAGTTGATCTTAAACCAATACATCAGTAACTTATTAGATAGTGTAGTAAAAGAAAAATAATGCATCACACATAAGCAACACACATGAACACCAAGATTTAAGGTGGAAACCCAATGTGGGTGAAAACCACCAGTTGTTGTCATCTCTATCTTCTTTTAATAAAAAGAAAATATTTTTACAATCTTGTACTGGTGTAGACTCATACAGTGCATAGGCTTCTACCTACAAAAGGTTACAACCTTCTCTCATTCTCCATCTTCTACTGGAAGGGAGCTACAACCCCCTAGCTCTTGTACTAGCCAATATGTTTACTAGTACGTAGGTGCTAGCCTACATAAAACTCCACTCTTCCACCAGGGACCATGTTTCATGAATTTTCAGACTGGATGGTCATAGCACATATCAAGACATATGAAGACCTTGACTCATAAATAACCCATCAGAAATTTAGAAACTCAAACTTCATCAACCAACATGTAGTTAATATGAAACAATCAGATCACTATCACCAGAACACTGTGTTGAACCTAGAAACCTACATTATCATTTAGAACCAGTTGTAACCTCAGAAACCATGCATCAGACTGGATATGCTACTTGGCTAAACCTAAGCTGCATGGATATGCTACTTCCGTTAATTATACTTGCGTATACCTCCAAAGCTACTGTAAACATAAAATTTTGAATCAAGTCTGTACCAACCAGCAATACAATGAACATCTACTGTCAACTTATAGAGCTTTACACAGGCAACAACAGAGATCACTTCTTCTCACTTATACAATCAATTTATCAAATATTAAAATCCTTATTCATTCAGTTTTACAATCAGATCTAAGAAGACTTCATTGACAGACAGTAGTAAAATAGTAGCACTGATCTGATAGATTAGTCATCCTTGAACATCAAGTTTTTATTTTTCATACGCTACTTGGAAGAGCCAAACCAACATGTATACGCAGCTTCACCAAAGTGAACCAGGGTACAGATCTACAAATACTTACTTATAACTTTGTTGTAATTCCATACTTCAAACATGCCCATATCATCACATATAAAGTATAAAACATGTGTTAGCAATCAGATCTAGCCTATCCATTATTAGATCACATAATGATAAGTCATTATAATCTCGATCCATCATTAGATCTCATCCATCATCAAACACTTAGGTGCATAGCTAGTTTAGATCAAGCAAAGCATCCCATAACATGCATATTTTCTTTTGATCTAACACTTCATAAGATATTCATTACTTGTGCATTTAGCCCTTTGATCTTCTCCTCTTTATATACTTAGATCCTTTGCCAATACCTCAGACCAGAACCACTTAGAACCAATACCTTGGTCCAAATATGTAGGGTCAATACCTTAAACCAAATACCTCAGACCAAATACCTTCGACCAATACCTTCGACAAAAACCTTGGTTTTCCAACATGTACACAATTTTTCTCTTGTGGGAATCCGTGTATACATATATGCTCTTTTTGTTCTGTGGACTAATGTGTATACGTTGTTTTGACTAAATGGACCTACGTATACTTCTTAAATTTATTTACATCAACCTTTTCCTTTACCTTATTTATTCTGATCAGTAGACCTTAGTTCCATCTTCTTGTTCTTATGTACCATTGCCCTGTAACCTCTGAATATACATATTTTACTGTGAGTTTCCTTTTACCAAAACTGAATTGACCTATGAGTGAGTTGCCACTAAGGACAACACTTGTATCATAATTCCAACAAGCACTTCGTCAATAAATGGCGTTGGGAATGGGTCATGGACACACGCACCATTAAGCTTCTGTAGATCTACGTAAATACTTATCTCACCCTTTTGTTTCTTCTGTTAAACCACCATCAAGTCCACCCAATCAGATTCTTCAACTGGTTCTATGATTCCTACCTCGAGCATCTTATCCAGCTCTAGGTGAAACTTTTCCTTGTATTTAGGATTAAGGAAATATGACCTCTATTTAATAGGCTTTGGGTCCGGCTTTAGATTGATCTTCATAATGCCCAAATCAGAAACTATACCCTTCAAATCTGAAAACTTAGTATGGAAGAGATCCTAGTATTCGCAGAGTAATTGAGAAACTTTATCCATGGTAGCGTCATCCCAATAATATCCAATCTTTGTGAACTTCGGTTCTGTTTTAGTGCCAATGTTTACTTACTTTGTCTTCAATGGCGCAGAGATGTCCAGGTTTTCTATTTGTGGGCCTTCAACTTCGTGATGCTCTTCTACCTCTGGAATATTAATCATTCTCATATCTTCATCTTCCTCTTCAGTAGTTACATTATAACATTCTAATGCTTGGTGAAGCTGGGTGCTCCAATCTGTTGGGTCCATTCCATATGTTCCGTTGGTGTTCTGAAGATCACTGCCTTAACCTCCTATAGAGCTTCATCAATGTTTATGGATTTGTCTTCAAAGCTGAAGGTCAATAAGAATCCTTCCCTTAATATATCCCATTCCATCGTTCCATGGTGGAGCTCTGTTTCCAGATACCAATTCATGGGAATTGTATCCAAAGTATGGAAAAATATTTGTACCCACTATGGTTGCAGCTCTATTCCCCATGATTTAGTCCATTTCTCTAGGAAATCACATGGATCATCCCTTCCATTATATTTCTTAGTCAACCTAGTGTTAGGACGCCCCAACTGTAACCTCATCATTCTTTTGTAATCTCACCATTTATCAAAACTATCCTTATGTGTACCCCACCATCATGCATGTGTAGTGCATAGTGCCAATTCTAAAGCTTGGAAGCGGTGATCCTCAGGGACTTCACGCTCAAATTCATCCAAAAACAGATCTACATTAGCTAAACCATCATAATAGGGTATATTCCTTACCTCTGATGAAACACAGTGCAGTGACTTCGTCCTCATATTGCATCGTAATGTAGACACTTCATGCAAGCGATTCTTCCAATGCTCTAACTCCTGATATGAATCATAGGTGTAGGAACTCTCCTAATCCCATGCAGTCTATCCATATTTTGTCGGATTGATCCAGTCCTGATCTCACACTATTATTTTGTAGATTTAATCTTGTTCATCATCACTTTCTTCATAATCACGAACTGGTTCAGTCTAGTGCGCCCCTTCTACAACGTCCAATGGCACTACAACTCGAAGAATTTTTTTTTCAAATGACATTGTCCTCTTCTTCAAATTGGTGACCCCATTCATATCAATGGCCCAATCAATTCCCAGGAGCACGGCGTGTGGATCACTATCATCGAAGATTTCTATAACCTCAAAACTGACCATCGTGCTCACACTTTCTATATCAATTGTTACTCCATATAATCATCCCATGGGGATGATTCTCTATTGGTTAGCCATTCTGATTTTTGAGATCTGTAGTTTGTGCTTTTTGAGTCTTTGATCGGAGAATCCACAGTAAGAGAATTTTTACACCAACATTTCGAATCCCAAATGGGATCCATCATCAGGGTTAAGACCATTATAGCGCAGGTATCCCCATTCTTTCCCATGTCTGTTTTGGTAATACGTTCACATCGGACCCCAGATCTAAGATGACCTGGTCCATCTCATAATCACCTATCTATGCGGTGAGCCTCATCTCACGCCCTATTCATGCATTATGTTTGCCAATTTTTCTAACCACCCAGTGTCCATGAGGGACCTACTCTTTGCTGGCACATTTGTTTATTAATTCATATAGGCCTTCCATAGCTTTTCTATCATGCAGCAGTTTTATGCAGGTCTCCAAAAACATAGTGAGTACAAAGGGATCAACTTATATAGGTGCATTGGTTTCTTGCACCTTGTCCTAGCTCCCTAAGGTGGTGGCCTCAACAAAGCTCTTCTTGGCTTCCATAAATGTTTCCTTAACGTCATCCAGGTCAAAGCGAGCTTCTTTCTCTGGTGCTTTGTGGACCCATCCTTCTTCTTTAGGTTGTTTACCCTTATCAGTGTCAGTCATCACCCCACTTCTTAGCACAATGTTAATGCTTTAGTCTTCTTCACGAGGCTCATCCCTCATCATCTGTAGATTTTGGTTAGGTTGCTGAGGTTATGCTTTCTTCTCTTGCATTTTAGCTATCAACACTAGGCACTCTTCCATAGTATGGTCAAAATGGTTGCAGTATTGACATAACAGGCATGCCTGATTCTAACACTCTCGCGCGTATTGCCCTAGTTGTCCATAGTTGTAGCATAATCCAGCCACGACCTCTACCAGATCCTCCTCCTCCTCGGCCCCATCCTCATCCCTGATAACCTCCGCATGCTCCTCCTGCGCCCTGCTCTGGAGGTCGAGATTTTACATGCCTCTGATATGTAGGCGTTCTTTCCATCATCCACTCATAGCTTTGATAGTGGCACTCATCGTGGCCCATAAGTTACAGAACAATTGTTGGGGTGTTTGGATGGATTTTTGAAGTAAATGGCAATTATCCGTCGCATGTTGTCCAGTAACCTGACATATAGCACAACCCCCATGCTCAGTGCTTCTTGAGCTTCTGGATTTAGGGGAATTCACCCCCCTCCTACAATATAATTCATGTACACTGGAAAGTGGTCCTTATCGTGCCCATTTCCCTTGCACTTCAAACACCAAACTTCCACGTGCACTTCTGGTTTGGTATACTTGTCTTTCTTCAAACTTTGTAATTCAAGGTGTAGGCTTTGTAACTAGGAGTGGATATGTTGTACCCACAAGGTCACATCCTGAATAGGTGATGCATGCAAATTCATCATGATTTTCAAGGCTTTCGCCTATGTCCCTATCTTTTGTTGTGATAAGAAAATTCTCAGGTGGGGTAGAAGTGAAGTGATAAACCACTCGTGATGTTGACTATCTGTGAGCTGCATGTTAGCTTCTTGAATCTGACACTTCAACCAGTGATCTAATTCCCAAGGCATCTCATTGACCCTCATCATGATTTATTTAAATCCAATTACTGACTGTGAGTCATACTTAGACTCACTAAAATCCTTGTTTAAAGTCACCTTAATCTCTACAAGTGATGCAAGAGGATTATTAGAGCAATACTTAATATACCAAGTTAGCACATGATCCTATAGAGGTGTCACGAACTGTGCCTTCTTTATATTATCATCACTAATCTGTTGCACTATCCATACATCATTCACAACAAACCAAAACTGCTATGTATCATCACTCCCTGTGCCTTTTAATATCGATAGGTTCATCACATTTGCCATGTTAAATGGTCATGGTGGAGGTGGATTTGTGGGAAAATATCTATGTAGTGGAGGTGGAGGTGTGGGTGAAGGTGTATGCGATGGAGGTGGGGGTGTGGGTGAAGGTGTATGTAGTTGAGGTGGGGGTGGAGATGGAGTGGATGGATGATTTACTCAAAGAATCCCCTTAGTTATTAGTTGAACAACACTACGCAGTAGGGTCCATTCCGCCCCCTCGTCGTCACTTAAAGGATGTCCAATCAATGGACTATACTCTAGTCCTGATCCTTCATGATTTCTAAAGAATCGTCCACTTCACGTAGCTCCGAACATCAAGGTAATGGCATCACTCGTTTTCAACATAATAGCATTTTAATCCAACTATTCAATGATCTCAAATACTTACCTTGCGATCCTTTGAAATCCCTTCTCTTCTTCGTTATAGCTGACTGAGGTATCAACAACAAATTCTGTAACAAATCCTCCTAGAATATGATCGAGCCAATTGTCAAAAGCCCGTGCGATCTTGTTTTCAGAAGCTTCTAATCGTCACACTAATTCTGGAGTCCACAGTATAGGATTAACGAGCTTCCACATTCCTTGACTATCTGTTAATTTAGCTAATCACTTATACAGTTCAATGGGAAAAGTGCAGAAGAAGATCTTGTGTATCTCTGTATACAGATAATTGTTCAACCACTCTTCCTTTGACAGATGCAGATTCCTATTTCCTTGCACCGCGAACTCGTGAATCTTCTAATCCAACTACTTTTCAATTTCTTTCTTGGTCAAATTCCAATGATGTGACAACACATATACCTTTCAAGCAGATCCCAGTCCCAACAACGTAACCATTTTTTGGCTTAGGGGGTCCTGACCTAGGTTCAAAGTTAGTTGTGCCAACCCAAAAAACCCTACACTATTGGCCCTTTCGGAAACACCTTGTAGCGCAAGCTACAATCTCACTCGAAGCAGTATGGGAGGATGCAAGAACCAAGTTTCTGCATCCAGAGAGTAGGGTGATGTCTTACAATACCTCAAATCTGACTTTAGGCATACCTATACACTCTTAGGGCATGTTTCTACAACTCTGCTACAACAACCTTCAAACCTCTACAAAGGTGTATGATTCATCCTTTGTGAACCCTTAACATTCAATTTGTCTACTTACGCACATCAGAGAGTAGTCCTAAAGTAGGGTTCACACAAATTTAATTAAGTTATTAATAAACATCATAGAATCCATCAGAGTCTTCGCAAAAACACTTAAACATGCATTGCATACATCATTAACAGTTATTCAAGAGAATCGCGTAACATTCAATCAGTATTCCATAAAACACATAATTCATTGACATCATATATCATTAATAGAAATAAACAGAAATATGAAAGAATTATTTAGAAATTATCTTTATTGATCTTCAATTTAGGACATAGACTCAAAACTGCCTTGCATACTCAGCTACAGGGGTCAGCGTACTCAGCTACGGACTCTACCTAGGCCTCTGCACACCTAGCTGCAGAGCCTTTCTTCTACCTTACCTACTTCTCCTCCCTATCACTTCCCCTTTCTTATCATCAATTATCTTACCTTAGACTCTCTAAGGCACGCCTATTTATAGCATTTTCATACAATGCCATGGTCCGCCGACCACGGGTCGATCTGAAAAAATGACTCAAACTTTACATAAAATAAGGGCTAAACCCCTTGAACTCCTACTCATCTATAGGCTCCACGTCCACAAATCATGGAGACTTTACATTATTAACAAAAACTGTATCCAAACTTGGGTTATCTTAACCCCAAAACTAACCCAAGGGACCCCATCCCAACTACCCCCCAACACTTTCACCCAGCTCTTCAAGATGTATCTTGAGTTTGCATTGCTATTGGGTTCTGTGAAGGGTCCATCCATCATGGTCACTAGTTGCAAAAAGTGATACATCTCATGAAAGTCCTTCACCCTGAAGGTAGCAAGTTGTGTTCTATTGACACTGCACAACATCGTCGTCTCTGGATTAGTATGCGAGACAATCCAGTGGATCATGTTCGTGCATGGAAACACAGGATACCTACATAGAACTAATACAATCCATACTTGTGAATGTTAACATAGACCCTACAGTCTTCCAAATTCTCCTCAAATGTGCTTGAAAAGGTGTCATTGATTTCCTTCAAATTCATCTTAATATCCTTGTCTATGAACAACTTCGTGTCTTCATAGATAGGAAAGCTCATAGAAACTTTCTCAACTTCATCTCCAGTTGCACTCTCGATGGTTTCCTTTGACCCTGCTCTCTTGGAGGCCATTGTACCTATACTACTGAAAGAAAAACAAAGAAACACTCATGTTATGAAATTTGTTAGTTAAAAAAACAAAGCAACTTAAGGTATGACATGCAACACACCTGGGTGACTGACTATAAAGATTGCACAATTTTCACAGTTTCAGTGAGTAATGGCTGCAACCCATAAATGCATTTTCACAATTCAGGGGTCAGCAAAGCACTGCCCCTCAAAATTGTGTAGAGAAAGCCTGGATGCCAGTGTTGGGCCAGTTCTATGCAATTTCTGGGAGGAAGGCAGAGCCTTCACTCTTAGGAAATGCACAGTGCAAGCTAGGGAAGACAAGGTATGGGCCAAGGCAACCTAGGCCCGTCAACAGGGAATTGAAAACATGAAAAGGTTGAATGCATGGTGACGCTGAGTGCAAATAGGAGTGAATGATCATGCATGAAAACAATGAGTGCAAGATTAAGAATATGGGAAAACAAGTAACTGTGTGAAACGAGTCACCACAACGACGATCATTAATGCAAAAACAGTGTAATGCATGTGACAGTTGTGAGAGGCAATGAAAAACTTGAAACAATGCTTCTACAAGCTAACATGCATTAAAACTATAGAAATAATTCAACAAAACCAAACAAACAGCACTAAGACAAACCAAAATACAAACAAAAACAAAAAAATAGCAAAAGACATGAAAGGCGAACTTACCAGGAAAAAGTTGAGCCAAATTGCTAAATGATCCTAGAGGCGATGTGGGATGTCAGAGCTCCAAGATCGATGCAAGGAATGAGATTTGAAGCGTCGAATAAATAATTTTGATAATGTCAAAACTTATGCCATGCGTGCCACAAATTTAGGAAAAAGGCGACACTTGGCAGGAGGTTTCTAAAATGACTTTTACATGTAAACTCCAATTGGTAAAAATGGATCCCTAAATCTAGGGATGCTCTTTGCTTCTTTTTCTTCTATTTGCTTTTTCGAGAAAAAGCAACCTATGCATGCAAACCAATATTTCTCAATCCTTGAGGGAACTGGTCAACTTGGGAACACATGCAATAGACTGCAAGCCTTGGAGTGACTTTTGTGCAGTTTTTGAGATGAGTAAGTTTCGTTGTCCCTCAGGCTCTGTGCAATTTTTGGACTAAAATCCTGGATATCAACGGGAATTGCACAATTTTTGAGAGCAAGCCCAGCAATGGGTTGCTCTGTATAATTTCCAGAAAGAAGGTTTCTTGGTTGTTCTGCGCATTTCTAGAGAGCAATAGGAAGCCTAGATGGATTATGCAGTTTTTGGAGAGGAAGGTTGGTTCCCCTCTAGATTTGTAAAATTTTCCAGGTGAGCATAAGAACTAGAAAATTACCAATTTTTGGAATGTCAACCTCCTGGAGGGAGGAAAACAAGATGGAAATCATAGGTTGATAAGCCACTGAAACTCAATTGAATCATATGTACTTGGAAAGTGCAAGGCATGCTACTAAGGATGCTTGGTAGGGAGGCTCCAAAATGAAGCTAAGGAAAAATTTTGGAGTCTGGTTGTAGTCACTACAACACTTGGCAACAAACTGGTAGAACTCCATCTCTCTAAATGGACCTTGTTTCATGAAAAGCAAGTCTAACTCCTCTAGAAATATTGTTTGATTCTCATATCGTCTTGGTTTCCACACTAGCTTGATTGAAAGATGTATCCCCTTCCATGCTCTTGATCGGTTAGAAAAAATTTCATGCCAAGTCAACACAGTTGTTTGATTGGGGATGAGGGGTATATTGGTGTGTTGGCTTAGGGGTTATTGACCCAGGCTCAGAGTTAGTTGCGCCAACCAACAAATCCATAAACTATTGGCCCTTTTGAGAACAACCCATGTAGCACAAGCTGCAATCTCACCCAAAGCAGTATGGGGGGATGCAAGAATTAAGCTTTTGTATCCAGAGACGAGTGTGATGTCCTTTAGCGCCCCAGATCTCCCTTCGTGTAGAGCGGTAACCCATTAGGGCTCAGTACTGCAACTCTACTAAAATGCCCTTCAGACCTTGGCAAAGGTCTATGTTCATATTTTTCATATACTTAACCATTGATTTATCCACTTACATGCATTAGAGAATAATCATAAACTAGTGTTTGCAAATATCTATTTAAGTTATTTAGTAAACATAACATAATTCATCACAATGTTTGCGGAAGTAATTAACATGCATTGCTTACATTTATTAAGATTTATTCAAGAGAATCATGCATCATTAGATCAATATTTCATAAACACATTATTCATCTGCAGCATATATCGTAAAAAAAAAAATAGAGATAAACAGATATACATAGGATTGCTTCGATAACTTTCTTTATTTATCTTCAATTCAACTTTACAGACTCAAAAACTACCCTGCACATTCAGTTGCAAGGGTCCGCGAACTTAGTTGCAGAATCTACCTAGGCCTCTACGCACACAGCTGTAGAGCCTTCTCTCCTATTTAACCCACTTCTCTATGATATCACTCCTCAGAATCCATCCTTTATCTACATAGACATGCCTTAGACTCTATAAGACACGCCTATTTATAGCCTTTCTCATATAGTCCCATGGTCCACTAACCATGGATGGATCTCAAAACTGGCTCAAACTTTACATAAACAAGGGGTTAAAACCCTTTTGACTCCTAATACTCTACATGCTCTATGTCCCCAAATCGCGAAGACTTTACATTAATTACAAAAATATATCAAAACTTGGGTTATATTAACCCCAAAATTGACCTAGTGGACCCCATCCTGTTACAAAATTATATATTACAAAGCAATGGAACACATAAAATATTACAGAAATATAAACAAAACCATCGCCTAAAACAAGAGAGACATAGATATATGTTGTTCACCCAGTTTAGGCTACGTCCATGGAGAAACAACTAGTCCTTCCTTTTATATTATCCACCAAACTAAAGGGATACAATCAACAGTAGATCTGTTGTAATTCCTTCTTCACTCTCAATCTCCTCCCCCTTCCTCACTTAGAATACAGATCTACATAGAAGCAATACAATTCCCTCAAATATGTGTTCTAGGGAAAAAAACCCTAAATTAAACATAACTTCTACCTTCAGATCTCCACCTAATGAACGAACCATATTGACTGTGAAATTACAACATTTTAAGGCAATTTTACATCTTTTTTTAGCTTTAGGAGCGTTGCCCCTGATCCCCCCACTAAGGGGGGGCTCCCAAAGATCACAGTTACCCCCCTGGACCCCCCCTGTAGTGTATATTTTACAGGCGGCGTTGCCGCCCCATTACAAATTGGGGTCCGATGTGACAATACCTTTGAATACAGAAAATAATCAGGCTCCACACCCAACAATCTTCCACTTGGAGACTGATTATAGCAAATCTGTCATTGCTTCATTTGCTAGACAATGACTCCACTTTGGACCTGGTTGTTTCTCATCTTCTTCATCATAATTTAAGACCAATTTAAATTGAGTAGACTCTCATTTTCCTCCTGGTTACAACTTTTTTTAACATATCTGCAGGATTCTGGCTAGTGTTTATCTTTTCCAGCTCCAATTTTCCATCTTCCAATGTTGACTGTATGAAATGGTACTTGAGATGTATATGTTTAGTCTTGGAATGAAATGCATAGTTATTTGCAAGATTTATGGAACTCTGGTTGTCACTATATAACCTGCCCAACTTCTGCTTCTTACCCAATTCATCCAAAAACTTTTGTAACCAAATCATTTATTTACTAGCCTCTATAGCAGCAACATACTTTGCTTCTGTTGTTGAGAGTGCAACAACACTTTACAGTTTTGAGACCTAAATGACAGTTGTTCCACCTATAGTAAATACATACCTTGTTGTGTCCCTCCTTTTATCCCTATCTCCTGCCATATCTACGTCAACATATCCCTGTAGAGAAATGCTTGAACCACCAAAGCATAATGCTTGATTTGTGGTACCTCTCAAATACCTGAGAATCCACTTCACTGCCATTGAATGTTCTTTTCCTGGATTATTTGTGTACCTACTTACAACTCCCACTGCATGTGAAATATCAGGTCTTGTGCAGACCATTGCATACATTAAGCTTCCAATTGTTGATGCATATCGAACTTTAGACATATGAGCCATTTCTTCCTAAGTCTTGGGACACTCCTCCTTACTCAATTTGAAATGGCTAGCCAAAGGTATACTAACTGGTTTTGTATTATGCATATTAAACCTTTTCAACACCTTTTCTATGTACTCACTTTGAGACAATGTTAATTTGTGATTCTTCCTATCTCTAGTTATTCTCATACCAAAGATTTGTTTTGCAACACCCAAATCCTTCATTGCAAATGAGTTTGCTAATTTTCTTTTGAGCACATTTATTTCTTGCATGTTAGAACCTGCAACAAGCATGTCATCTACATACAATAACAATATAACATAACTGCCATCATTTTGCCTTTTGAGATAAACACAATGATCAGAGTGACATCTAGTATAACCTTGTCCAGACATAAACCTGTCAAATTTTAGGTACCACTGCCTTGGAGCCTGTTTTAAGCCATACAAACTCTTCTTCAACCTACACACTAGTTTCTCCTTCCCTTTTACCTCATATCCTTATGGCTACTACATATATATCTCTTTCTCCAAATCCCCATGGAGAAAGGTTGTCTTTACATCTAAGTGCTGAAGATGCAAATCTTTAGCTGCTACTAGCCTTAATATAGTTCTGATTGAAGTCATTTTAGCAACAGGAGAAAGTATCTCATCAAAGTCTGTACCCTTTTTTTGTGCAAACCCTTTCACCACAAATCTAGCTTTATACCTTTTTCTACCTCCATCACCTTCCTTCAACTTGCAAACCCATTTATTCTGTAATGTTGTTTTACCTGCAAGAAACCTGACTAAGTCCCAAGTCTGGTTATGTGCTAAGGAGTCCATCTCTTCTTTCATGGCTTGCTCCCACTTCTTCCTAGTTTCTACCTCCACTGCTTCTCCATAACATTCTAGTTCACAAGAATCAGTTGGCAATACATAATATAATGAAGGAGAGTATCGTTCAGGGGGTCTACTTTTCTGAGTAGATCTTCTAACACCACTTTCACGTGTTTGAAGTGCTTGGTTGTTGTTTTGGTAATTGATTATTATGAGTTTTAGGCACCATCACTTTTTCTGTGATCTCATCAAGCACTGTGTATTCCCTGTTTTCTTTTTCTTGTTTCTTTTCCTGCATTCGATCTTTATATAATACCTTTTCATTGAATATGACATCTCTACTCCTAATGATTTTATATTTTTCATAATCATAAAAGCGATAACCAAAATCATTAACACCATATCCAATAAACGTACATTTATTTGATTTTTCCTCAAACTTTGTTATGTTTTCTTTATTAATGTGGACAAAGGATTCACAACCAAAAGTTTTTAAAAATGAGTAGTTTACCTTTTTACCTGTCCATGCCTCCTCTGGAATACCACCATCCAAGGAACTTGAAGGCCCTCTATTTATTAGATAAACAACAGTATCTATAACATCTGCCCAAAATTGTAAAGGAAATCATGCATGTAATCTCATGCACCTTGCACACTCCATGGTTGTCCTATTCATCCTTTCTGACACACCATTTTCTTGTGGTGTTCCTGGAAATGTCTTCTCTCTATGAATTCCATTCTTAGAATAGTACCTATCAAACTATTTACTGCAATATTCACCTCCATTATTTGATTTGAGACACTTCAACCTTTTTACTGTCTCATTTTCAACCAAAGCTTTCCATTTCTTGAAAGTATCAAATACATCATATTTATTTCGAATACAATAAATCTAGGTTTTTCTGGTTGCATCATCAATAAAAGTAACATGATAATGAGAGCCACCGATATATGATACCTAAGAAGGTCTCTATACATCTATATGCATGAGTTCTAATTTTTCTCTCTTCTTTTCTTTCCCAACGCTAAGGAATCTGACTCACTTCTGTTTTCCACAAACACAATTCTCATAGAATTTTAAATCAACATGCTTCAAACATGGCAACAAATTTCTTGAGTGAAGAATTTGCATCCCCTTCTCACTCATGTGCACGACCCTATGATGCCACAATGTCATATCTTCTCCAATAGAGGTTAAAGAATTAACATAATTAGAAATACCACAATTCTCATAGAATTTTAAATCAACATGCTTCAAACATGGCAACAAATTTCTTGAGTGAAGAATCTGCATCCCCTTCTCACTCATGTGCACGACCCTATGATGCCACAATGCCATATCTTCTATTATAGAGGTTAAAGAATTAACATAATTAGAAATACCATTTCATAAATACAATGTACCAACCTTTTATCCTTCTACTATTACCAGGGATCCTTTAGTGACCTTCCAGGTTTTATCTGTAAAAGTAGTCACACAACCTTCACCACCAAACTTCCCTGTTGAAATAATATTTTTCTTTAGATATGGAACATGCCTTACCTCCTACAATAGACATTGATTTTTATTCTATTGTTTTATGTAAAATGTATCCATTCTAATGGTTTTACAAGGTTTACAATGTCCACGAAGAAACAACCAGTCCTTCCTTTTATATTATCCAACAAATTGAAGAGATATAACCTATAGCAGATCCATTGTAATTCCCTCTTTGCTCTCAATATCCTCTCTTTTCCTCACTCAGAATACATATCTACATAGATGCAATAGAATTCCCTTATATATAGCGAGGGGTTGCGTTCTAGGGAGAAAAACCCCTAAATTAAACATAACTTGTATTGTCATATCTCTGCCTAATGAATGGCCCAAATTGACTACGTAATTACAACATTTTACAAGCCAATTTTACATCTATTTTTAGCTTCGAGGGCGCTTCCCCCAATCCCCCCACCAAGGGGGGGGGGCTCCTAAAGGTCACAGTTGCCCCCCCCCAGGACCCTCTTGTAGCGAATATTTTATGGGTGGTGTTGCCACCCCATTACGAACTGGGGTCCAATGCGGTGATACCTTTGAATATAGAAGATAATCAAGCTCCACTCCCAACACATCCCAACAGTACCCAAACACAAAGATCATGACTCACCCACGAGTCACTCAGTTGGCATTATGATCTTGCTCCAAAGATCCCCCAGCTCTACCTGAATCACAAAAACTACAGTAGCGCTATAAGTGGCTGCATGCTTGACCTCCTCAACTAAATTCTATGTAGATGGTCATGTTGCAGCCAGCCTCATTATCTGTTGCATCTGTTGTAAGCCCTTTAGCTTATCCTCAATAGTTTTCATGACCTGATAAGCCTCCTCTAACCAAGGCTACAGCCTTGCCTTAAGCAAGGCCTCCTTATTTTTTGCTTCCTCTACCTACACGAGGAGTTGCTTCCCCTCTTGTAATTTGGCTAGGCATTGTGTTGGTGCAATGGAGTGCACGGTTGCCCTAAACTCATCATACTGTCATTGCAACTCCCTTATTTCTCTATTCAGTGTCTACAAGTTCAGATCCTCCTGCAGATTTGTCACCAATTCCATGCCTTTCTTGAATAATATTGTATAGTCTGTAAATGTTGCATTCAGAGTGGCCATGCCTTCTTTGATTGTGGCTACACACTGCTCTTGAACCTTTGGTGGAGTCGTGGGCTACAAATTTAACTAAAACTCTCTAATCTTCATGTTGAGTTCAAACTAAACTCAGTTAACCTCAGCATTGGCTTCACACACACCAACAGCTAGTTTTAAGATCTTTGCTTCTGGTTCTGCATCCTTAGGGATATGAAGCTCAGGCACTATCCTATATGCCTCCACGACTGCTAACTCTAGTCATGAACTATGCAACTGGAGCATCTCCGTCTCCTATGGAACCTGTGCCTTTTCAGTGAATAGTTGTTAATTATTGACTTTGATTTCGCTAATAGCATTGAGTGCTTGTTGTTCCCTGATGTGAAGCTCTTCCACGAATCCATGTAGTAATGCATGCAATGACTCTAGTGACTCGCAGCAAGCTCCAGGCCCATAGTTGGGACCTTGTCAAGGAGGGTGCACTGTACCTCGGTGTCGGCGTAGACTGAACCTGTAGGAAAGGGGAAGACTTGCACATCCTACGGCCATGGAACCATCTCCCAGTTGTACTTTTACCCTATGCCAAACTGACTTGTGCATTGCTTGCCTTCCCCACATCTTCTTGGATCTTAGTTGCTTGGAGATGCAACTCTATTAGATCCTTCTGTACTCCTCCCAAAGTTTACATGTATTGTTGTTCAATCTATTGTAGTACTTTTGTTGTGGTGTCCCTAACTTTATTAGTGATCTCATCAAGATCACGTTTTGTCAGCACCATGGGATCAACCTGTGTTTTCTGGGCTTTTTGGTTTTTTCTCGATCCAACTTGTTGCTCCAGTTCATGTCTTTTCAAAATGAAGGGGGTGCGTTGCCCTTCCTCACCTCTATTGCCTTGTCATGTAAGCTCTTTGTTTCTATTTTGGGTGTAGGTGACTTGTCACCTTTCTGGGTCTTGTGTTGCTCTTGTTCTACCTTCTCCTTGGCAACGCGTTCCTTTTCAACATGAGCCTTCTCTACAACATAATTTTTTTTTTTGCACAACCAGGTTTTATGCAGCCTCCTTAGCTACCTACTTCCATTTCTTCATGGCAGCACTCTCCGCACCTGTGCTTAGCCTAGTAGCTATATCTGAAGGGGTGCACCACTCTATAGGCCATTGTGCTACTACCTTCTACACATCTGTCTCCGTTACCAAATATGGCAAGTCATGCCACTTCTGCGTTTGATCCTTCCATGCCTGGATATACACCATGTGGAAGTCATCCTTGAAGGTTGCATATGTTGACAGCTACATGTACAAGGTTAGGGAAAACCTTGGACGTTGGTTAATAGCCTTGAAGATACTCAATTCCATCCAGACCCAAAACAAATCATCTTTGTGATCCACGTGGGGTCCTTTGTAGCCCATAAGGAAGAAAACTACGCTACTTCCAGTATTCCTTCTTCAAGTGGAGGAAACTGACTATCCTCCAATAGTTACCACACAACCAACACAATAGACAATAATATCCAAGGGTAATGAAATGACTTGGTTTCATCCTAGGCCTCATGGTAGTTTTCCAAGAACTCCTTACAGAGATACCTATACTAGTTGAATTGCATGCACTTCATGCACTATGCAGCTAAAGACACTACGAGCACCGGAACTTCATCCATGCAGTACTTCCCTATCACCTTTCCTACTAACATCTGCATGGCCAATTGAATTGCGGGGTCTAAGGTAAACAAAATTGAGTACTTTTGTGACTTCTTTACGATCTCGTAATATTTCTTCATTCTTTCTGCAACCTCGTTCTCCCCCATCTTTCCACCAAACTCCTTGGTCAGGTTCAGACCTTCATATACCAGGTGCATAATCCTATAAATTAGCATATATGTGATGGTTATAGGTCCTCCTAGCCATAGGAACCCATCGTGCACCAATGTAAGAATTTTTCGTATACAAATTGTGTTAATACGGGTGCAGTGGTAGTGTGGCACCCATAGCAAGTTGAGCAATCCCAATTACTCGACACTGCAGACCCATTCCTCTGTTTCCAGCACTGTAACACCTGTTTCCTCATAATAAACTCTCTTCATGTATTTATCTATTGCTAAGTGTGGGAACTTAGCGTAATCCATGAGGTCCCAATTCTCCATCTTCAATAGTGGGACTCACGCAAGCCACTCACCTTTAAAAGGAACCTGCTCAAGGAGTAGGGGTATGGAAATACTGAACTTCTTCGAGTTTGGGTCCTTTCTGATCTTTGCCTTTCCATTCCTCAGAGGGATACACCCAGGGAGATTTGTTATAGGTTCTACACCTTCAACGTCAATATCTTTTGTTCCCTAGCCTTCTTCCACCTATAGGTCTACTACTTTCTTCTTATATTTTGCTAGTTTCTTATCATTCTTCCATTTTTGTGCTACAAAATTCTTCATAGGGGACTTGCACACCAGTACTAGCTTTTTCTCCTTTTCCTTTGCTGCAGGTTGCTTCTCTTTCATGGCAGGTTGTTTGTCTTTCATCATGGATTGTTTTGGCCTTGGTGACCTCGATGTCGTGGGCACCACAGGCATAGCTTCAAAACTAGATACTTCAGGTCCTAGAGTATCAAATACAGCGGCTTCTAAGATCAAGGCTTCAGCGGGGTTGGTGGCAGTCATCCTCTCCATAAACAACTCACATGCTTCACAAGAAACATCTGCGTGTGCGAAGAATTCCTACCAAAACACTCGGATCATGAGCGACACACAACAAATTTCAACAACAACTCTAAGGGTGCAAAGTGTTCTCTATTGAGCTGGCATGCCAAATTTATAGGGGATTTTGAATTCAAATCCGACCGTTCCCCCCAAATTTTTAAAATTAATGTTGCTTTTGCAGCATACCTTCAAATATTTTTGCCTTAAATGTCACCATCCTGCTCCTCTTAACTGTCTTCTAGCTATCCAGTCATGAACAACGACTCCAATGGTCACTTTTCTGTTGTGCTATGCAACACCTCTCTCCATGGCACAGCCTCCTACGTGGAACTTCACATGTTGCAACTTCACTATTTTCCACGCAGCATGCCTGTTGGGTAGTCTTCCAAACCAGACAGTGTAGTTTATAGTCTTGTGCTCCCTTGCAACTGCCTGGATCACTAAGACTGTCCTATTGCCATATATTCATCATGCGAGACCCCCTATATACAACTTCAATCAGCTCCCATTCACTCTTCCCAGAAAAGGATCTCCATTCAGCTTCGCGAGTTGAACTACACCTCCATCTGTAATTTCTTTGATAATATATGGCCCCAACCAATGCATCTGAAATTTACCCAAAAATTTAGTGAACTTACTATCATATAAAAAGTCAGGATCATTTACATTGAACATGTGAAAGTTGATGTGGTGATCATGTCATGCCTTTTCATGTTCTTTCTATACTTGCTGATGGAATCCAAACAAGAATCGATCCTCTTCAAGCTCCATCAGCTATGCGAGCTGTTCCTTCAAGGCTTCACGATCCACCATACCTGTGAGAGTTTTTATGTGTAGACTAGGCCCAATATACTCCATTGGCATTACAACTTCTACACCATATACCAATCTGAACGTTGTTTGTCATGTCAACTTCTTGCAAGTAGTCATATAAGCCCATAGTACTACAGGTATGCAAACATCCCAATCATTTCGTTGTGCATTACATATCTTCATCAACGCGTTTTATAAAATCTTGTTGAATGCTTCAATAATTCCATTGTCTTTTGGGTGATATGGTGTACTCTTCTGATGGTAGACCTAGAATTCTTCTGTCAAAGCATTGATCATATCGTTCGGAAAGTGCGTACCTCTATCACTCATTAACACTTTCGGGTAGCCAAATTTGGTTAAGACATACTCAAATAAAATTTTGCTAATGTAGTCCCTATACAATCCTTAACTAGTTGTGCTTCCACCCATATAGTTAGATACTCTGTCACAGTGATGATATAGCGAGCACCAATTTTTTTCCCTGGGGCTAGATTGGTCCAACAAAATCAGTCACCCATTTTTCAAATGGTTACAATGATACTTGAGGTTGTAATGGAAATTCATCCCTTCACAATGGTCTTCCAGTTCTCTAACATGTGTCGCATGTCTTACAATATGTTAGAGCCTAGCTTGACCTCAGGTTGAAGGGAGGCAAGTCTAGGGTAACCACAAACCATGCTTAACATCGTAGGTAGCCCTACAAGGCTAGGGTTTTTGATTGATTTTGTTGGCTTTGTTGCTGGATCAAATGGAGCTAGGCAGTTTTGGGTCTGGGAAATCAAGTCAGGATGTAGTGTGTTCTATGGGGCAAGGTAGGTAAGTATGTTATAGACATATTTGGGCACTGCAACCCCAACCTTATACGTCAATAAACCAAGGGCTCTTTAACCCCTAAAAGTGTCATTTCATACCCTAAAGGATCATGTTCAACTGATTACATCATTCCCCAGAAGTTCCACCTAAAAAACCACTCAAAAATGGCCAAAACTGGACCATACTGACTGCTCCACTATCAAGGTACGATGCATACTGATTCTTGCACTAGCCAGGTGTGATGCATACTGAAGAGGCCTTTTGTGCGGTCTGATGAGTGAGAATGGAAAAATTTCTGAGAGAGTTTTCTAAGTGGATACTCATGGAATCTTCTAGAAACTTCTCCTATGACATTTGCCTCTCTGAATTCACCCAAGAATGAGTAAGAGATCCAAGAAATCTCGAATTGGAGCCAAAAACTACAAGTGGAATGACACTAATCAAAAATCCAGAGATGACTCACACCCTTGCAAACATCTATAAATAGATCCCTCATCTGAGAGATCTAAAGGCTAGAATTTTGTAATTTGTAAGTAAGTGTTGATAGTTTGTCTTTGAGAGGGAAGATTGTATTATTGGGTGATCTTGCTTTTCATGAGGTGAAGAGGGCTTTGATGCTAGGAGGATGATGCTGGATCAGACAGCTGGGTTTTAATCCTCTCTTCTATTATTAATAAAGTTCTTTCAGTTTTCCTCCATAGAATCATGTATTTGTGAATGTTCTTATTTGTAAATGCCATTGTAAGCTCATTGTATTTCTGATTCTGCAACGCTTATGATATCATAGATCGAGATGCTTTGATGGTGTTGTGTTACTTTGTTTCTACAAGTATTCTCTAAGCGGGACGAGTAGGAGAAGAGTTGCAAGCTATGTTAAGGAGATAAATCAAGCAAGGAGTCAAGCGGAAGATCTAGGTTGGTCCCTTTGTTTCTCTCTTATCTATCATACATAGAGGAAATCGAAAATTGCTTTGATTGTTTGTTTCTAGGATAGCTATGAATCCTAGTGGGACTAGTAGATCAAAAAGACAGTAATTTTCCTGGAAACAAAATGGAAACTCCACTAGGGAGTGAATAGTTTGTTTGTTTGTTTTTGTTGTTTGCATTATAAACTATAGACGGAGCCTGAAGTTAGACAGATAGCCTTCGAACTTCTTTTTCTATGCAATTGCAAAGTAGATGAATGCTGCTTCAATCAATCTCTGGTTTAGTTTATGAACTAAACATCTAACTTACAAGAATACTAGATTCCCTTGTGATAGCTCATTAACCTCCCAAGATCATACCCCTGTACTTTTCTCTTTACGGTCCATAATTGCTCAACTTAATCCACTAAAATCAGCTGTAAATTTGAGCCAAAACCCATCTTAGTTGCACTCCCTGGCCCATCGCACTGTCTCTAACTGGAAGCCAGTATGCATCGCACTTCCCATGTGTAGCAGGTGAGATGCATCCCTATTTCTGTGAAGCACAGGTGAGATGACTAAGTAATCCTATTTATCTCCTTGAAATTTGGGGTTTTTGTCCTTGTTTTCAGCTCTGTTTGATTGTTTTGGTGCTTATGAATAGTATCTCATTACTGAAGCCTCCTTGCTTTACATAGTTCAGCCTCCATTGATAATGATTAGTAATTTTTTTTTATGTATTTGTCCATCATTTACACAATATTTTCGAAAAGTTAATTAAATCGAACTGTCGTTTTTGTCAAAAAAAGAGAAGTGTCGGAAAGTCTTCCTTCTCTAGATAGTCGATTGAACTTTTGTTTTGTATTTGATTTTATTTGTTGTTATTTGAAGTGTCGAAAGCATTTTCTATTTGAAATTGAAAAGTGTTGTTTAGTCTTCCTTTCCATTTTTGAAAAGAAATTGTCGAAATGTCGCTTTGAAGAAAATATTTCAGATCTATACTTAGTTTTCCTTTTTGGCATTCCTCACATTAAGGGAAAAAAAAAAAATACATTCATTCGCATTTTCATTTAAAATATGTATGAAAGATGATTTAGGAAAAGTACATTTAGTGTGTGCTCTTTTCTCTTTGGTTAAAAGAATCGTAATCTTCTTTCCTTGGTAGCTAGAATTTTCATTGCTAAAAATAAACAACGATTGTTTATCATTGTAGATTACATATTTAGGAATTTTACATCTACATCACGCAGTGAACCTTGAAAGACAAACTTCTAAGAAAGATCAACTCTAAAATAAATTTCAATGAACTTAACAATGCTTTGGAACCTAATGCAACACATTTAGAGGTCTAGGCTAGAGACATGTTCCGGCGTCGTAAAATATAGTAACTATCGTTTTCATCGAAGGTTGGGTGATTCCTCCTCTTTGATATGATAAGTGCTAGCATGGACTTGTGCTCCATGTACCATCGAGTATATATTGGGAGACCACAATAGGCTTATATCCTTTATCCATAGGAAGTTGTGTCTGTCGCCCTATCATTCGCAATGCACCGAACACAACATTCGGGAAGATTGACTTCCATACATAAGTCCTTGGTAATTTAATTTTACTTACCACCAAGGTGTGTATTGTAGTTTTGCGACTGGTTTGGTAATCCCTCTATCTAGATCTCCAGAGTAGTCACTCTTGTTCCTTTTCGACTCCTTAAAAGAAAAGGTCCATCTGAGCACTTGTCACTTTAGGCTCGTTCAAAATCAAAGGCAACTAAAGTCATCTTTAGCTTTTTCGACTCTTAAAAATTGAAAAAGCAAAGCTGTGTCAAAGCATCACTAAAATTTATTAAATTCAGAATAACATCCTCATTCCTTCGTTGATCTTAGGTTGAGATAATGAAGTCCACCAATCATGGAATCCCTCTCGAGGGGAATCCTAGTCCATTTTCTTCTTGGGAAATATTGGTGCTCCATATATGGCCACATTTTCCCTTCCAGGAATCACAATTGGTCTACCGGTATGGCTATTCTCAACCTCTGTCATTCAAAATACCGTAGTTCCTTAGCAATCGAATCAACAACCATTTGATACTAAAGTTGACCCTTCAACTTCTACTTCATTTGTTTCTCCCTCCCTTTCTTCCTCTTCACTTGGTGAAAATAGTGACACTAGTAACCAAGTAGCTGAGAAGAAGAAGAAAGGGAAATAGAAGAAGAAGAAGAAGTCAGTTAAACAAGGGGACAACCATGAATCATCGGGTGAAAATCCGCACGCTAAATCTCCTAAATATCCTTGTGTAATTTGTAGAGGAAACAATTTTCATCGAGATTGTCCTTGCACTCTGTGGATATTGAGAGAATGGTCTCCCTGTTTGCACTGTCCAATCTCATCAACCTCTGACAATCATGTTGACAGCACACCATCAACTAGTGAAAGTGAAGTTCCTGGACGAAAAGGAAAGGTCAAAATTCCATGTGGATTATGTTAAGGGGACCATCACCTTCACCATTGTCCTTTTTTAGAGGAGGCCAAAAGAGCCTTGCGTAACCATCCTGTTTCACCGTAGGGACTTTCACCTAGATACAAGAAAATCTTACCAAGTCCTTTACTAGTTGAAAATCTAACTGACATGAGTCAATTGTCAGTCGAAACACCTATCGTTGAGGGTGAATCTTCTGAGTCCAAACTGGACCAAAGTCAATGGGTTGAGATGGCAATCGACCTAGTTTTACCTTCAGAAGGTCCACCCTCAGATGATACAATTTCCAAAGACAATGAGAATGACAACGTTCAAATTCTTTTTGTTAATACAGACTCTGATGAACTTGGGGGCAATCTACCTGTTCCTTTACAACAGGAGGAAAATTCCCCAGTTCAAGGGTTCATTCAACCGTTTATTCGGTACCCCCTCCAAGTAGTCTAATCACTTCCTTCGATTGGAATCAACTAGCAAGATCCCATCTTCCTTCTAATCTACCATTTTTTATCATAGTTAAAGTTTACAAAATGATCGTGTTTGGCACTATCATAGATGAAGGGGCTTTAGTGAGTATCCTTTCCTCAATTGCTTGGAAAGTGCTTGGTTCACCATCACTTATGCCTATGACATAGAATTTGTCAAGCTTTAACAAAGGAACCAGTCGACCGTTAGGGATCCTTCCTAAGTTGTGGATAAATTTGAGAAGGAAAACTGTTCACTTGAACGTGATGGTAGTCTAAGGGCAATTAGATTACAATCTACTCCTTGGACGTGACTATGTTTATAGTATGGAAGCTATTGTTTCCATACTCTTTCAAGTGATGTGTTTCTTGCATGAAGGCAAAATTATCTAGCTTATTGACTAGCTTTCATTTCCTAGTTCAAACACAATTCCAAGTCAAACATCATCCCTAAATGGTCACTTTGCATCAAGAGTGTCTCTTCAACTTTCATTCCATCCACTTGATTACAACAAGTAGTCTGATGAATGTAACGAAGCTTAGGGGGCATGCACCCTTGTCTATTTGGCGGACGAACCCAACTAAAAAGATAGGTTTCCCTGTAGGTTATATGATTGGTATTGTTAGCCTCCTGCTGCAGCAGGTTACTCATTTTTCATGATTGACATTTTTACAGGCCAAATATGTCATACTTTGCATGCTGCAATGCTCCATATTTGCTAAACAGTCACCAAGGAAAGAGTGCTACTCAAAGTTCATCTAATGCATTCCAATTTTGAAGAGTCATTCCAGTTTTGTAGAATTTTCAGCTAAAGGGAGGTCCAAACAGCTTAATCTTGGTCTCCCTAGGTTTCAATTTCCTATTTTAGAATATAGAGAATGAAAATCTATCCAAATAGCTTAATCTTGGCAGATGCTTAGATAGGTAGAGAATCAAAGGAGCCCCACTGCTTAATCTGGGCCCTTGGAAGAAATAAGGGTAGTTTGTAGATAGGAAGGCATAAAAAGAAAAAATTGAAATGCTGGGTCTGCAAGTCTAAATGCACCCAAGCCAGAAGAAGAAAAAATGTTAGGCAAGTAGGCTGGGTAGGTAGTTTTGAGGTTACAGAATCCTGATTTCTGATCAATTCTATGTTTTCAGAATATCATCTTTACTCAGGTCATAGTCATCAGGCAATTTCATATGAAGGAGTTCAAATCAGATATAACTAACTTCCCTTTCTTCCTCTTCCCCAAATCATTAACCAAAAAAGAGGTCAAGATCTGCTTGATGTCTCTTAGTTTCATCATTTTCCATGTCATCAACCTTGGTGAAGATCTGCTTCACTCAAGGAGGATCCATACTTTCTCTATAAGGTTCTATCTCCCATTTGAAGCCTAAGATCTCTGAAACTTAGCGCTTTCTTGTCATCTCCATATTAACTACTGACATTATTATTTAACTCCCTATATTTTCCCCATCCCCCTACTAAAACTATGTAGATAATCCCCTTATGTAAATATCCCCTCCCCCTGGTTGAAAAAAACCATAAATACCCCCAGGAATTGCTCAGTTTATCTGAAACTTGGCAAGAACACTCATGCTGCCCCTCCAAACCATCTTCTAATGCAATGAACTCCTTCCAAAGCATAAAACTCCTTTCTAGGTTATCGGACCCCTTCCAAGGCCTCAAATACCCTTCAAAAGCACTTACTCACTCCTACCGATCGCAATAAACCCTTGTTGATTGCCTTAACATTCTTCCGATCCTGGTAAACCCTCTCCAACGCCATTATCGCAATCGGAGACCGATGCCATCTCGTGATTGGCATATCGCAATGTTTTATACCATAGAGGTGTGCCCCTTTCCTTTTGCCCGATGCGATATCGCGATATCGGTGATCGGCAGTCTGAAGCATCGCATTTCCAAAATAAATACCTTCTCGTTCTCCACCAATGCGATATTGCGATCACATCGGAAGAAGTTTATCGCATCGCAGTAACATATGAGTCACCCTACCACGTCACCTGGCTGACGTCATCCGCCGTACAGCTGACGTTAGCAACCAAAAGAGAGGAAAAAATGTGCAAGCGCGAAAGTCGAGCTTCGAAGCTCCTGAATAAGAAACAGAGACAATTTTTGATTCCTTGGCCCTTTTTGCACCAAAAAAGCCTGAAATTGCCCGATTTTGCCAGATGAAATGAATTTGAAGACAGAGAGAGACCAGGAACAGAGATTAAAGAGTATCAGATTAAAAATGCAGACAGAAAGCACGTCAAAGAGTATCAGGAAGCGGCAAAGACCATCAATGTAGCGGGAAAGAGTATCAGCGAAGATCTTGGCAGCGGCCCAAAGCAGGTGAAAATTAAACACCTTCCAGCAAAGTTAAAGAAAAGGGCGAAGCCGCTAAAAGCTCTCAAATCACGGTTATTGCACATTTAACTCACACAAGATCAGAACTGCAAATCCCAAAGCATAGTTATTCCAGCAGTACTGCTTCGAGCCACCAAGGGCCACATTATCCAGCTACCTCTGACACAGTTCCATAGATATTTACCTGCATTTAATTTTGGCACAATTTTAGGTTTAGAAATCTCTTTTTGCAGACCTGTTTAAGTCGATTGTAATAAATATTTTGAGATATTTGCACTATAAAAACAGCCCTCAAGACTGTATTAAGGGTTGGTTGGTTGACAAGCTATCCTTAGCTGATTTTGCTCCAAGAGAGACTCGCACTATAATACCTGATAGTTTCTATAATAAAAGAATGCTTATGAGCTTTAGAGAATGGATTGTTCACTGTCTTTAGCAGTTGAAGAGTGATTATGGAATTTTTGTGTTGTTGCATAACTCAATAAGTGTTTCTTACCTCTGTTTTCCATTCATAAGTTACCATCTAAACAACAGAAAAGAAGATTAGCTTAGAATTTGTTTAAATTACACTCTATGCTCAATTTCTATTGTTTCTTTATGTTTTCTTCTATTTAGGCATAAAATATGAATTCCACATGGCTCATGTTTGCCCTAACCTTATCACGCATGACAGTTATCCAGGGATTCTTCTTTGCCCCTAGATAGGGATCATCCTTCCCTCTGTTAAGCTGAGTGAGATATTCTTAAGTGCCTCTCATTCCTTACATATCATTCATCTTTTAGTTGAAAGTTGTGTTATGTGCAACTATCCCGCTCCATATTCCTCTTGTGACCAAGAAAACGCACTGGCAATCCTGACCCATGAATCCATGCCCAATGGTTTGAAACTTATCACTTCATCGATTGCCTCTCTGCCTCAAATCATTTTCCTTCCATCCAAACACAAACAAGAAACCTGAACCCGACAACTAGCCCAAAATCCTTCATCAATAAAGTTAAATCATAAAGAGAGAGCCCTCTCTGATTGCAGGTGGGCTAGAACCTGCAGTCCAAAGATTGGTTTGTGGTTACCTCGGCCGTATCCCTTAAGGAGCCAAGGGACAACCTGAGTGATAACATAATGGCGACTCCACTGGGGAACTCCTCAGATAAACTCACTAGACCATTATACAGATTCACAGAGGAAGAAACCGACCTTTGAAAGTCTTGGTCGACCTGTGTTTTAAAAAAAAAAAACAAAAAAAAATAGATTAGAAGCTAGCTCCTAAAAAGCAAACGCGTCATACAAGATCAAATCCTGATCCCAATCGCCCAGCTGCTTTTGAAAATCTGAATTTAATCCCTAAGATCAATAGAAAACAAAAGCAGCAAGAAGACCCAACTGCTGCGAGTCCTGAAACAGTTCAGCTGAGCAGTGTTCCAACCCCTGTCAAAGTTTTATTTCGGTCAACCCCAAGTTCCCCTAGTTCATCACCCCCTTCTCCAAGCATCTCTTCTACACCTCCATCCTATACTCCTACTACCACTGCTACTCCTTCTACCCCGGTTGTTCCTGTTATCCCAGTTTCCCCAGTTTTTCCAATTATCCCCATTATCATGGCTATTAGATATGTGCCCTTACAGCTGCCTGCTAATCCCGGGGCTATGCCTCAGGACTACCAGACGAAAATCACCTATTTTGATGGCACAAACTCCTGCACCGCCCTACAACATACAAAGAAAATGCAGGATTACTTTGAGAGTTATGAAATTGATTATGACAGTGTGAGAATGAAGATTTTTGTCCAAAGTTTGACCGGTGATGTCAGAACCTGGTTTAGGGGCACTTACACCAATC
>APFE030620134.1:3424-66267 GCA_000404065.3 Pinus taeda | reverse complement strand
CAAGGAGATACATGATTTCCTTGTTGTTTACCTTGATGATCTAACCCCATTTTCCAAATCTGACCAAGAGCACCTTAAGCACTTAAGGCAAATTTTCATGACATGCAGGAAATATGGCATTTCCTTGAATCCCAAGAAGTCCCTGTTTTCCCTTGAGGAAGGCAAGCTTCTAGGGCATATCATATCAAATGATGGGATTAGAATTGACCCGGAAATAATTCAAGCTATCCTTCAAATCCCCTATCCAAGAAACATAAAAGAACTGCAAGCATTCCTTGGAAAAATCAATTTCCTAAGGAGATTTATCCCAAACTTGGCTGAGCTAATAAGGCTATTGAGCAACATGTTGAAGAAGGATGCCAAGGTAAAATGGTATATTGAAACCAAGCAGGCTTTTGAGAGTATTAAAACTGCCTTAACTCAAACACTTGTCCTCACCAGTCCTCAATTCGACAAAGATTTTATCGTTTTTTCTTTTGCATCTGAGCACACTATAGCCGCTGTCTTTTTGCAAAAAGACAATCAAGGTAACGAAAAGCCAATTGTTTTCTTCAGCCAAGCTTTGAGAGATGCACCCTTGAAATATCAGATTATGGAAAAGCAGGCTTATGCCCTGGTCAAAGCCATCAAATATTTCAGAATTTACATCTTATACTCCCACGTGATTGCCTACGTCCCTAACACTGTTGTAAAGGATATATTAACTCAAGAGGGACTGGAAGGCAAAAGAGGCAAGTGGGTTTCTAGCATCCTTGAATACGACATTGAAATAAAGCCCACCAAACAGATAAAAGAACAAGGTTTAGCCAAACTAATGTCCGAAACAAACTTCCAAGCCTTAGACATTAATCAACTGGACAATGAACCGGAGCTGGCGACTCCACAGATCAGTGAAACCTTTTTGCAATCCCCATGGTATGCTGATATTTGCTTTGTATTGTTAAACCTGTGTGCTCCCCCAGGATTGTCCAGAACCAAGAAAAGATTTTTAAGGATCAAATCCTCAAAGTTTTGTGTCATAGATGGTAATTTGTTTTGGAAAAATCATGAAGGTGTTTTGCTTAATTGTTTGACTATGAATGAAACTAACAACATCATGAAAGAATTCAATGCAGGGGACTATGGAGGACACTTATATTGGAAATCCACGGCTGACAAGATCTTAAGGGCTAGTTATTATTGGCCCTCTCTATTTGCAGATGTCAAGAAGTTTGCTGTTTCATGCCACAAATGTCAAATCTTTGAAGGAAAAAGAAAATTACCGCCCTTGCCCCTTAAGTCCATTTCAACCGAGAAACCTTTTCAACAATGGGGTCTCGACTTCATTGGAGAAATTCATCCCTCTTCCTCAAGCCAACATAAGTTGATTTTAACAGCCACTGATTATTTCACTAAGTGGATTGAAGCCATTCCATGTAGACAAGCCAAAGACTCCACCATTATCCAATTCCTTGAGAGCAATATCCTTTCCAGATTCGGCTTCCCTGAGAAAATCATCACTGACAACGCTGCTGCTTTCAAATCCAAAAAGATGATCAACTTCTACCATAAATACCACATTACCTTGGGCCACTCCACAGCTTACTACCCTCAAGGTAATGGCTTGGCCGAATCGTCCAACAAAAGCCTCATCAATATCATAAAGAAATTGCTGGAGGAAAACAAAAAAAACTGGCATAGGAAGCTCACGAATGCTCTGTGGGCAAATAGACTTTCCACCAAGAAATCCATTGGGATGAGCCCTTATGAACTAGTATATGGCATGGAGCCCAAATTTCCTTCATCTTTGGGCATTCCTACTATTAAACTGCTGCAGGATATTCAGGCTGAACCAAATGACATACAGAGAAGAATTAATCAAACCATTCATCTTCAGCAAACCATAGAGCAAGTCTATGACAGAGCTCAAATGCTGCAAGAAAAACTCAAAAATATGTTTGATAAAAAGGCTAAAGCAGAAGATTTCTGGGTGGGCAGCAAAGTTCTAAGATGGGATTCACGAAGAGAGGACAAGGGTAAACATGAAAAATTTGATTTTCTATGGAAAGGCCCATACATTATCAGCGCTATGCAAGGCAATAATACATATTTTCTCAGATCTCTAGATGACAGCATAACTGAAGAAGGACCTATCAATGGCCGAATGCTAAAGCACTACAATGATCCTTTTGATTGAAAAGAGCAGGCGGTGTTATTTTTCTGTACATAGAACGTTTGTAAATATCATCACTTTGATTTTAATTTTTGTAAGAATCCATGATACTAAAGCACGCAGAAGAAAGTAGATAGTGCTTTACAATATAGCAGCAAAACAATTAAGGGAAAGTGCTGTTAGCAGTCCAAAAGTTCAAATCAATCCAACAGTCAGCACTAAGAAGTTTCAAAGCACAGTACTAACAGAAGAATCAAGGCAATCTGACCTGCTGTTCTTGGCTTCTCACAAGGAAAATTCATCCCCAAGTGGAGCCACTGTTAGCCTCCTGCTGCAGCAGGTTACTCATTTTTCATGATTGACATTTTTATAGGCCAAATATGTCATACTTTGCCTGCTGCAATGCTCCATATTTGCTAAACAGTCGCCAAGGAAAGGGTGCTACTCAAAGTTCATCTACCACATTCTAATTTTGAAGAGTCATTCCAGTTTTGTAGAATTTTCAGCTAAAGGGAGGTCCAAACATCTTAATCTTGGTCTCCCTAGGTTTCAATTTCCTGTTTTAGAAGATAGAGAATGAAAATCTGTCCAAACAACTTAATCTTGGCAGATGCTTAGATAGGTAGAGAATCAAAGGAGCCCAACTGCTTAATCTGGGCCCTTGGAAGAAATAAGGGTAGTTTGTAGATAGGAAGGCATAAAAATAAAAAATTGAAATGCTGGGTCTGCAAGTCTAAACGCACCCAAGCTAGAAGAAGAAGAAATATTAGGCAAGTAGGCTGGGTAGGTAGTTTTGAGGTTGCAGAATCCCGATTTCTGATCAATTCTATGTTTTCAGAATATCATCTTTACTCAGGTCACAGTCATCAGGCAATTTCATATGGAGTTCAAATCGGACATAACTAACTTCCCTTTCTTCCTCTTCCCCAAATCATTAAATAATTTCCCCAAAAAGAGGTCAAGATCTACTTGATGTCTCTTAGTTTCATCATTTTCCATGTCATCAACCTTGGTGAAGATATGCTTCACTCAAGGAGGATCCATACTTTCTCTATAAGGTTCTATCTCCCCTTTGAAGCCTAATATCTCTGAAACTTAGCGCTTTCTTGTCATATCCATATTAACTACTGACATTATTATTTAAATCCCTATATTTTCCCCATCCCCCTACTAAAACTATGTAGATAATCCCCTTATGTAAATATCCCCTCCCCCTAGTTGAAAATAACCATAAATACCCCCAGGAATTTCTTAGTTTATCTGAAACTTGGCAAGAACCCTCATCCTGCCCCTCCAAACCATCTTCTAATGCAATGGACTCCTTCCAAAGCATAAAACTCCTTTCTAGGTTATTGGATCCCTTCCGAGGCCCCAAATACCCTTCAAAAGCACTTACTCACTCCTGCCGATCGCAATAAACCCTTGCCGGTTGCCTTAACATTCTTCTGATCCTGGTAAACCCTCTCCAATGCCATTATCACAATCGGAGACCGATGCCATCTCGCGATCGGCATATCGCAATATTTTATACCACATAGGTGTGCCCCTTTCCTTTTGCCCGATGCGATATCGCGATATCTGTTGAGATTGCAACAAGATGATGGAGCTTAGTGAAAAGAGTCGCCTTCACTAAGTGGGCCCGCAAGCTATTTTTGGCGCAAGTATATTTTTAGACTATGTATATTTTTAGACATATGGATCATGTCTATGGATTGCAGATTGTTGTTTATGGATGATTGATCAAGTTGGAAAAAATAGATGGACTTCTATTTTTAGACCACAGCGGAGTGACACCACAGCGGAGTGACTGCTCAGTCAAAATATAGAACAGTCAAATATTATTAGCTCATAATAATATTTAGACTATAAACTTTGTCTTATTCTCTTGGAGCACTTCAGGATGAGCTACGGATGTGGTACATGCAGATCCCAGAAGGAAATACGTGGTTACCTATGGGATGACTAATATTTGCATGCAGGACTTCATTTAGAACTCAAGTGAGTTGAGTTTAGTGGACTGGAGGTGCAGTTGATGGAGTTGTGTTCAGTTTAGCTTTGTTAAACTGGTTGTATTTATTCTAACTGGAAAATAGACTAGAGATGAGTTGGGTGAATTAGTTATTAATTAATTCACAAGTTATTAACTCATAATGCAACTATAGAATACATCAGTTAACTGAGTTGTATGTCAGTGCATGTTCAGTTCAGCAGGGACAGGTGTTAGAGGATCATATTGCTATCAGTTGTGACTATAGTTGTGCACCAGATCTTGCACAATCAATGGATTGAGTATTGCTAATGAGGATTGCGTGGTATATCCAAGGGAAATACGAATTTGGATCATTCATTCATCAGTATTCTCATGCAGGATTGTGTAGTGGAGGCAAGCAAGCAGCGGAGGTGGTTTGAGCCAGTGATTGATTCAGATCTGAGCTGTATTGTGTGTAACAGAGGTGGAGATACTTGTGAGAAGTATTATGCTGTGTAATGTTACATGACTCAATCATTAATATACAGATAGTTGGGGTTTTTAGCGAGATGCTTTCCCCAGGATACATACTGTGTTAATGTGTGAATGCTCTTGATGTTTTATTGTTATTGATGCTGCTATATTGATGATCAACGTAGAGGAGCTTATGTATTGTGTATGTTTTCGGAAATAGTACATGATCAGGATAATCTCTATTGAATATGTGTTAAATTACTCAAAATTTCTATATAAACCACTTGTCACGTGGTCAATTTTCATGGAGGAAATGATAGCACATTATGAAGATACAAAGAGAAACACCTTCTTTAGCCAATTGATAAATCTCAAAAAAAGGGGTTCAATGGTAGAGCACATTGAGAACTTCCAAAAATTGAATATAAGGGTAAATGATATTAGAGAGAAACATAATATTGATATCTTCATAGGGACTTTAAAGGATAACATTCAACATGAGGTTCGTCTTTGGGAACTTGATTCATTGGAGAAGGCATTCAGGAAGGAAAGAAAAATTTAAAGCAAAATTATGGCAACAAGAAATCCTACCACTAACAATTATAAAGATGGAAGTGTTTTTGCTCCTAGCCTTTCACAACCTACAAGATTGACACCACAACAATTGGAAGAAAAAGGAGAAAACAAACTTTGTTACATTTGTGATAAAAAAATGCACTAAAAGTCATAAGTGTGCAAAGAAGAAATTATTTTACATTGATTTTAAAGAGGAGGAAGAAAATGATCAAGAAACTTCAAAAGAAGAGGATATACACCAGGAACAAATGCTAGAGAAAGAATAAATGAATCGGACCATATCTTGTACTGCATTGGCAGGAATTACCACACCTCAATCTCTCAAGATAAAAGGACATATCAAGAAGAAGAAGGTTCAAGTAGTGAAATATTAGGAAGAAAAGGATCAAGAAACTTCAAAAGAAGAGTATATACACTAGGAACCAACCCCAGAGAAAGAAGAAATGAATCTGACCATATCTTGTAAAGCATTGGAAATAATTACCACTCCTCAAAATCTCAATATAGAAGGACATATCAAGAAGAAAAATGTTCAAGAAGTGAAATATCACATCGAGCATCAAGAAATGAATCTGACGATATCTTGTAATGTATTGGCAATAATTACCACTCCTGAAACTCTCAAGATAGAAGGACATATCAAGAAGAAAAAGGTTCAAGCAGTGAAAGATCACATCGAGCATCAACAAGAATTTCTCCAGCTTTTAAAGGATAATGCCACTTTGGTACAGAATTGAATGAAACAACATGTAGATCCACATCACAGTGAAATAATTTTTGATGTAGGCAATTGGGTATTCTTATAACTACATCCATACAAACAAATGTCCCTCAAGCAAGCTATTTAAGAGAAGGAAATGTTGGCAATACTACATACACTTAAGAAATGGTTACCTTACCTAATGGGAAGACATTTCAAGGTAAAAACAGATAATGATAGTCTTAAATACTTTTTAGAAAAAATATTATCTTTAGAAGAACATAAAAAATGGGTCAGAAATATGTTGGGTTATGACTTTGAAATCATCTACAAAAAAGGGAAGCAAAATTTTGTTGCAAATGTACTCTCAAGAAAGGATGAGGATGTGGAAGCATTTCTTCGTGCCATTTCTATTATCCAACTAGACTAGATAAACGAAGCAAAGGATGAATGGAACAATGACGAAGAAGTGTGGGCACTCATTCAAAAGTTGCAAAAGATCTCAGTTCAAACAATATTTCTAGAACTTGACGAAGAAAAAATCATATTGCAACCTGAAGCAGTCACAGAAAAAAGAACTCGACAACTACGAAATCGATCAATTTCAGAGTATCTCATCTAGTGGAAGAACTTACCTGTTGAAGATTCCACATGGGAGGAAGAAAATTTTATACAGAAGCATCCATAACTACTCAAGCATTGAGGAAAACACATTTTGAAGGAGAGGGGCATGTTAGGTCCCTATACTACTAGTGTAACCCCTTATTGTTATTAGTGTAACCCCTTATTGTTATTAGTTCAACCCCCTTATTATATTGTTGTGCCCATGTAGTCACCATATTGTTACTATTGTGCCCCATAGAATCCCACTATTTTTATTTTTGTGCCCTTACATTATTATTGTTATTTCGGCTCTAATTATATTATGGCCCCTTAGACTCCTATATATAGAAAGGAGGTATTGTCATTTGTATCATCCAATAATTGATCATTTGTGTAGTGTAAAGGAGGTTTCCCCCTCGAAGATGCTGGTTTCTAAGGCGTTGATCTATCTTTTCTATCTTTTTGTGAGTTGGTTTCATAACAAAGGCACTTGGGAAGACTCTCAAGATTTTATACTTGGGATTCTATATCAAGCAAGGGCCTAGCTCATTGGTAACCATTGTGCCATATGGCATAAGCATATAGTTATAACTACCCAAAAGATGGGACACCTCATTATATTTAATTTACACATGGGAATTCCATGTAACCCCTGAGGTTTGATGTAAAGGCATCACAGAGTTTTGTGTGAGGGATTCCAACGAAACTCCCAGAATTCTATCCCCGAGATGATGTGGAAATGAGGGACCCTCTTGGCAGTAATGTGCACAATATAGGTTTTTAGATATATTCATAAGGAGGGGATATTGTGTATAATGAAGTGACATAAGCCATGATGACAACTGCTAACAAAAAGGCCACAAGGACCTCAGAAAGATGACATGGTTTTGATTCATATAGTCATGTGGGCACCACATGGTGACCACGTGGGTACCATGTGGTAAGTGAAGAGAACATGCAGAGACTAATAGGCCAATCTTTAACTGGTCATAACTTTTGATCTGGGAGTTGGATTGAGGCAAATTTATATTTTCGGAAAGGTCTCTACGAGAAAAATACAATGGCAATATCTATTTTGGGTTTTGAAAAGATTGAAAAAGGACCCCATTTCCATAACTGAACTTTGGAGGTTGGTTCAACATAGAAACTTCCTCCTTATACTCTTACTATGGTTTATGGGTGATAAGGGGGTATGTTACACTAATATTTTAGTGGCACTAGAGAGTGCATCAATACATAAAGTGCATGGACAATTGTTGAAATTAGTGGATATGAATAAATTCCACTATCCCATGATATAGTTTTCATTCTAAGCATATAAAAAAGACTACAATATGAACAAGAAGGAAGAAATTACATATTGCAGGGAGAATGAAAAGATGCGATACATTTATTCCCATGAATTAGGGAAAGTTGACAAAATTATTAGCAATCTCCATGGGAGTCACACCCTTTATGATTCAAACTAGATACCTTGTTGCATAGGGACATGCAATAGTTTTGGTTGGGGGGAGATGAAGATCATCCAAATTAGCATCATTTTAGCACCCATTCAACACCTTTTTTAGTACCCTTTTCCATTTTCATAATGCCCACTCACCTATTTTTCCCATATAGATGCTTTTTTTATCGAGGTACAATAACATAACAATTATTTCGCTTTAACGTTCATTTTAATGTATTTAGGAAGGAATTTACCTTTTTATTCTAATCTGTGAGAATCCATGAGAATCACTTAAGGAAGGTCATACAAATATTCTTGAAGCAGTTATAAAGTGCAATTTTTTGCAACATCATTTTGTGTTTCAACAACACTTTTAGGTTGAAGAAACATCCCAGATACCTCATTCTTGTAACATGAACAAAGCCAAACACAAAATACTTCCCCAAAGTATACTACTTACAATGTAATCATCATCATCAAGTCTTAGCTTCCATTGGAACGTAGTAATAGTACCCAAAATAAATCATTTATCGTCAATCTAGGTTTCCTTCTCAAGGATCAATGCATCCTTATTCAAATTGTAGTCTTCATATACAACATAGTGAAATTTTCAATGAAACATCCTTCCTTAACACACTGATCACTCAAATAAAAGCCTCGAAATGGAGATCGACTTCCTAAGGAAATTTGTGCTTGCAACCAAGTCCACAACCTACTTCAAAAAACTATTAGAGAAATTTTGAGGCAAAAAATGGGCCTCAATATAAAATAAAAAATACAACAAAATTCAAATTTATAAGAACCAATATGATTCAATATGATTATGTCAACCATGGGGGATTATTCAACATTTTTGGAGTAAAAAGATAAAAACAAAAATAAGATAAAATAAAAATAAAAAAATAAAAACTACTTTTTAAACTCATATCTTCAACTTATCTCCCTATGATTTTACTCAAATTTCAAGCGAGAGCACTCGTTGGATGCAAAATTTAATTTTGTATCCAAGGAGTACCCATTTTTCATACTTTCAATGGACCTTACTACATGAAAAATGTGATTGCAATCACGTTTTTTAATGTATTTCCAAATTTTCATGTAGTTGGGTCCATCAAAAGTATGCAACATGGATACTCCTTGCATGAAAAATTAAATTATGCATCCAATGAGTTCTCTCACTTGAAATTTGAGTAAAATCATAGGGATATAAGTTGAAAATATGAGTTGAAAAAATAGTTATTTCTTTTTTCCCTCCAAAACTTGATGAGGTAATCTAATCTTATTTTATTATTTCCACTATTATTTTATAATATTCCTTAGGAGGCCCATTTTAGACCTCAAAATTTATCTAATTCATATTTGGATTTGCACTTAGGTTGATTTCAACTTTGTAACAGGTTTTTAATTCGACCTAATCTTGATCCTATAACAATTCTTTAATTCAACCTAATTTTGGGCCTGCAACACCATCTAAAAATAAATCTACAAACATAAAATATTTCCTCAAGTATCATACTTTCAAAGTAAGAATCATCAAGTGTTAGCTTCCATTGGAACATAGTAATAGTAAGAAAACAAAACCATTTGTCATCACTCTAGGTTTCCTTCTCAAGGATCACTACATATTTCTTCAACCTTGTAGTGTTCATATACAAAATAGTGAAAGTATCAATGATACATCCTTCCTTAACACACTAATCACTCAAACGAAAAGCCTTGAAATGGAAATCAAATTCCTAAGGAAATTCATGCTTGCAACCAAGTCTATAGCCTACTCCAAAGAAAGATATTCAGATCTGAACTTAACTTGATTTCAACCCTGTAACATGTCTGTAATTTGACATAATTTGAGCCTATAACAAATATTTAATTTGGCCTAATTTTGGGCCTGCAACACCATCTAAAAATCAGCCTGAAACCTATCATTAGAACAGTGTAAAAGGGCCTCCTTCGTCATAGATAGGGGAAAATCCTTCTTCTTCAAAAATACCTAGATTGAAATACCAAATTCACGCAGTGGCCTCAGGCTTGACCTCTTTCAAAATTACCAAACAAAATTGACTAGGGTTCCACCTCCAACACTAAACAAGGATATAAAAACAAAAATATAAGTAAATATTCATAAAAAATACCTCTTTAGATATTTGTTAGAACTCATTAGTCTTCTTCTTCATCTCAACCCTATCACCCTTTGGTTTGGCTTTCTCTCCTAACTCAACTTTGGCACCTTTCATTCTGCCTTGTTTCCTCGCTCAACCTTATTAATTTGGCACTCTTCCCTCAAATCGAATAGGCACTTTTCCTCATCTCAGCCTCAAATCAGATTTGTGGTATATCTAATACCTTATTATTCATCACTAATTTGATTTCTCATTCTCTCCCCCTTTGACATCAATAGAAAAGGGTTTCCCCTTTTTTCATCTTTTCAGCAATTCCTAATAGTTGTTCCTCATTTTTTTGTCACTGATGACTTCTCCCCTTGACTTCTCCCCTTGAGTTTTTGCTCAAATAGGGGCATCTTTCTCTGTAGTTCAAAACAAAATATGTTTATTAATCACGTTTATTACAATTTTACTCCATTAAGTGGACCATTATATGTATCTGTTGACGGTGTTGGAACTGCCAACATTCAAGGGGATCTCCTTAGTAAGAATTTGCAACTATATATCAAATCGTTTAGAATAGGAGTCCCAGCAGTGGGTGGTAATGTAGTTCCTTGACCCTGGTAGCTTGCAGAGATAAATATGATGACTTTGGGTGGAAGAAAGTGCGTGACCTTGCAGTGAGTCAATTGAGATGCATGGGGGTTCTAACACATGGAGGGGAAAGGAAGTGTGCCCCTTAGAAGTTTGTAATAGTATGCAAATTGAAAGGAACACATGAGTGGAATAACATCACAGGCTAAGATGTGAAATAGTACACAAGTTAAAGTGATGGGTTAATCCAACAACACACATTCAACAAAATTCATACAATTGCATACAAAGTAGTTCATAATCAAATGTGTAAGTTAAACAACATACATTGCTAAAGCAACCAAAATAGTCTAACTACAATAACAACATATTCATGAAAGTGTGATAGCTTTGTTATTATTATCATAAGTGAAAGTTTCATCCATGCATAGACCATTGACAACCACTAGCCCCAATAGTGGAACATTATAGTAAAAAACGCATGCTTCTCTAAAGAAGTATACTCACTCTATGTTGTGGAGAAGCCAAGGCTCGTCAAAATACTCCCAAGCCTTTCCAAAGCCTAAGCCTAGCCAAAATCTTGGCTCCCAAAAGATTTTTCTATAAGTTATGAGGTTCTATTTATAACAAAGGGTGGGGTGATCCTTGCCATTCCCCTTTGTGACTCTTTGACTACCCTCGTGACTCTTCAACTCCTTTAAGAATAACTCATTACATTACATAGTGATTGTTCCCATTCCATTAATGACACTTGGAATTTCACAACATATTTACAAATAATATGCATTTTCCACATGTACCCATGTGAGACAAAATAGGCTAGAGATGGCCTAACAAGACAAAACACTATGACTCCAAAGTTTTGGGAAATACCAACTCAGCAACCTCCACTTGATTCTTCTTGGTCATGTATTGATGCCAAGCTTGGTACTGCGATGATGTCCCCAAATTGCTTGATGGTGTATTTTTTATATCAGACTCTTGCCTCCATAGATTTTGGGTATATGGTCTTGGAACCTTTGTCCAACTCATCCTGAAGCATGTGTAGCATGGTGTTGACCATGATAGGACCACCAATGTACTTCTGCATGTTTTGCATGCTTAACTCCAAGTCATCTGTGGTGGCCTCTCAACTTAGCTTCTCCATGTACCTGTCGATCTCTAGCCAGACTTGGTTCTTGTGCTTAGCTTCGGTGAGAGAACTGATTGACAAGATCTTGTGTGTTCTTACCATGACATCCAAACTCTGATACAACCATGCATATGAAGCATGTATGTTATTGACGAATGGGGCAAGCTACTCATAGTTATGGATCAACATCTAGACCTTTTCTTTGTCTATCTCTTCCTGTGGCTTCATCATCTTCGACAAGTAAAGTGGGGCCCCTTTGTACTTCATTGTCCACTCTTGCACATGGGTGATGGCAGCATGCATGTCCCTGAGAGTTTGAACCAACTTCTTTCTCCACTACTGTAATCCATGCACATGGAAAAATTCTTTATGCATGGTGATGAATCTGTCATAGAGCTTCCACATGGTAGTCTCAAGTGTTGATACTTCAATAATTATCACTTTCCCCATCTCTACCATTGTGGAACCTGCACTCTTCTCTCTGGATTATTTTGCCTCTTACCTGAATGCCTCTAAGTTCTTTTCCATTTTTTCATTCTTGGCTAATAGGAACTTAAAATTTGATCTTGTAGCTCCTGCATAGGCCAAGGTGGCATAACTCGATGCTTCCTCACATCAAGCACTATCGCCCTTTCCTTCATGAATGCAAGTGACATGTGATCATCTGTAAAATGCTTTCTCTGTGCTTGTACAATCTTCTTATACAACGCATCAAATGATAGATTGTACACATCCATCACCATATCATCATCAAGGAGAAAAACCTCTCCTTGCTCGCTCAGGGCCGGTTTTGACACTAGAGGTGGTGGAGACTGAGAGGTGACCTCGAGTGCTTTCGGCATGATGTCAGTGTCTTGATCCTATGGCTCTTGCCCCAACTCCATGTATTTCACTTCAATCATTTGCCCAATCTGCTGAGAAATCTCTCAATCCTACATTTGTTCACTATCTTCTTCAGCTACCGGTTGTTCTAACTCCTCAACCTGTATGGGCGTTATTTACTCTATCATCAGGCCTTACCTTTATTTTTCCTCCTATTTATTCTTCTCTTCCCTCTCTATCCTTCTCAAACCTTTCTCTTCCTTTAACTTATTCTCTCTTTCCTGCAAATTTTGTTCTTCTTCCTCCAGCCCTTTCTTTTCTCTCTTCCTTCATTCTGATCTCTCTAGTTGTTGCTCCCTCTTTGCCTCCACTACCAAAGTTGCTTTATGACTGATGGGATATTCTCTCATATTGTAGCTTTGTTCTGCCTCTAGGTTCTCAAAAATATTCCTCTTTCCCTTGTCCTACGCTAGCTTGCTACTTATTGTTGTTGTTTTTGTTACTTCCTATGATGTTGTTGTGTGCAAAGTAACCTTCCAAGTTGTAATCATTGTAACAGTACCTCCAAGGTTCCTCCTCATGCCAATGAAATGTATCATGGATCCATGGATAATACACCTTCGCACAGTGGTTCTTTCAAATACCATGAGGATCATACAAATTAAATTCTTTGGTGTTGAACTCAAGCTTCACTATCTACTTAGATTTGACATCTTCATCCTTCAAGCTCTCAATATCATACAATCCAATTTTCAAAGGAAGAGTGGGTCATGGTGCCTTCTTCCTCCTATGCACCCCTATTGATAACCCTATGGAGATGTGATATGAGACCTCTTGCATGACCAACTTGTTTATGGCATACCTTTGTAAAACATGTGGATGCTTCTCTCCACCAAACAATCTGATGAAGGTGTGTCTGGGTGAGGCATACCAGTCTGCTATGTCATGTATTGCCTCAATCACCTCTTAGGACATGCAAGGTGGATCCTGCTCAATGATAACCTATACAATGGGATGATGAAATGACCAGTCAGCCTCGCCATAACCCCTCGGTAGTTTTAGTTGGAAAGAAACTTGTAATAAATGTTGATGATAGTCTCTTTCGGTATCCATGTCCAACTCATGCCAGGAAACTGATATTGGGCACATATTGCATCAAGTAAATAGGCATACATGTAGAATCTCTCTTGCTCATCCTTGAGAGGATTCTAGGTGTTAGTCACATGGACTTTCAACTAAAGAGCCAAAAAAACTGACTAGTGTAATAACCTTCCATCATTGACCAACTAGTCCACACAACCACCCAACCTTTAGGAAAGGTCTATGTGCTCTCTTGATCATATAATCGGCATGAAAAGATTACCAAAAACTAGTAGCCCTTCTGTCGTGGTATTCAAAAACCCCCCCATTTATTAATGATAGTAGTTAATATTACGTTAATAAATGGGGACCCTTCAAAAAATCTATCCAAAAAATAAAACTTAGCATTTAGGCATTTCTTTTATTTTTTGGAATAAAGCAAAGATAACAATCAAAACCCCTTTTTAGAAAAACTACTAGAAACTAACCTTCACACATTTAGCATTATTTAAACCCACCAAAAGACCTTTCTAAACCCTGCAAAATCAAGAAAATTGATTAAGTAAGTATTCTATGCTCGAAACTATCATAAGATCTGACATAAATTAAGTCCTTAAGATTTTTAGGCTTAAGTCTCGCATTGCATATCACCATTCATAAAGGGCCCGCTTTAAAAAGGTCATTACAAAACATGCGAGATGTGAAACTGTGATGGCATTGTAACTCTTATCGCATCGCATTTTATATGTTTAAATGAACAACATGTACTTACCACCAGATGATATTGCGAAATGTAATTAAGACCTGGACCCACTCCTTAAATATCATAAGCAATTGTTATAGGTCCACCACTCAGTAAAAAGGGTCTTTTACATAGGATAGACCTGGAAATTAGCTACGTTTTGGAACAAATGACGAGTGGCTCACATCTCGCATCTTGTAGGAACACAACGAGAGGTGAGAAAGGTGGAAAGGCATACTGTGATGTTGCTTTGCAAATCGCACAATCACTATCATCACAGTTCAAAGGCTCTTCACCCTAGAAGCTTTCTTCTCGTTTTACAATGAAAACATTTATGAGCATTAAAGCTAAGGATAACGAACCATTAGTGGGAATTTAGTAAGAGATAACTGCATTTATGTGTGAAAATCCATTTAGTGTGATATGATATCTTATTACGTGCATTCAAATAAAACTCCTTTTATCACCTTTACAAGCTATCTGCATTATTTTGTTTTACGTTCATATTTGTGTATCCAATAGCTATTGTTATTCACTTTCAGGAAAAGTCCATAAAGAAAAGTGTTGAGAACAATGGTGAAGAAAGGAAAGGCAGTCGCTTCTGAGAAGTCAGAAATGACTCCTCTATTTATAGATACTACATGTAACAGAGAGGGAGGAACCTCTACATGGGAGGCTATCTATAACATACTGGAGGAGGAGCAACCGAGGATTATGGAAACAAAAATTACAGTTAACGAACGTGATTCCTCATACACTTCCATGCTAGAGACGATATGCTCATTTTTGCACCGCATAGCTGCACGGCCGAAGATAATCCCTTATACTGACATAGTTAAATGGGTTATTGATGAAGTTGACATCTCAAACAGAGAATTCAGGACACGAAGCCAAGGGGTTATGGGATCATTTACCCCAGACAACCCACAACTTATGTACAACCTACCAAAGCCACAATTCATCTACAACAAGTAGTTCGTGGAGAAGTTTTCCAAAGAGAACGACGACCCAGTAGACTTCACCTGGACCTGGTCAAATAATGAGGAAAAAATAAAGAAAGACAAAAATGATATGTACAATAGTTCGTCTGTTTGTCCCCCTCATAGTTTTGAAGAGGCTATATTACGTAGACTATTTAGCAGGCCCTATAGTACTAAGTTGTCCCCATAATAGTTGTTGTTAATAGATGTAGTTGTTAACGCAATTGTAATGAATTGGGCACAAATTTTGTCTGACAATTTACCAAAAACAATTATTGAGTATAGAAGGAAAAGAAGTGTTTCTTTGAGGGTTTGCACTCCATTTTTATGAGCACCTATGTCATGGACACAATTTGTTTTAGTTCGAAGTTCCCTATCATGGGATGGAAATGGATTGTTTGAAATCTACTTCCCATTCACATATACCACAAGGACATGTGGGAATCCAATTTTCAACCACATTTTTTCAAGATTTGTCATGGAGCTATGCTCCCTATTCACAAGTGGCTTTATAACTGAGATGCCCCCAAGTTTTCCCAAGAAGCTGAAGTTGACATCCTCTCGGTGGCTAGATGGTTTAGGGAGGAAACATTTACATATATTAGGGTTTTTGGAAGCATCACCTCCCCACATGTCCTCCCATACTATGTTCCAGATAAATTGATGGCTAGAGAGATATCCTATCAAACAGCTAGTGAAGGAGGAATGAGAAAGACATTGAAGGATTCAAAGAAGGCCATCTATCCTACATTCCCTGTACAATGTGGAGAATTTTCATTACACGACCTAGGGCATGCATTCAAAGAAGAAGAGAACATGTTATCTCTGTAATTACCTAAATTCCCTGGAAGACAATACGACCCGTTCGGCACTGTCGAAAATTTCACCACTCTAGTGAAAATAAAAGTATTCAACAATGAGACGGATGGATTTGATGACATATTTTTGTAGAAAAACACCTTCATAAAGGTGAAGCATATGGCACAACTACTTTTTGATTGTGAAGATCTAGAAAATTTTTACAGTTACAGAAAAAGGAGGTTAGCAAAGGTTCCATTGGACCAATTATTGATTGAACCAATAAGGGAGCCTACTCCTAGTGTGACTATAGAAGGTGACTCCAAAGAAAATTATAAGATTAATTCTGGAGCATAATCTCAAGGGAAATATACCAAGGAATCACAACAGTCATCGCAAAATGGGAAAAGCAGAAGCATGGAGTCAGTAAGGATACATCCCAATCTACACAAAAGATAGTTGAAGAAACTTCAACTAGAAAGCAAGCTAAAATCCCTACTACCTCCATACAACCAATAAAACCCATGGTAATTGACTTAGAGGAAGAGTGGGACAATTTTAATAAAAGTCTCAACACAGAGGAACAGGCACCAGATTTGCAAACTCCACAACAGAAAACAACTTTGGAAATTACAATGGAAGAGATTGCAAATACACAGAGCACATCCCTGCCACACCCACTTCCGAAATAATTTTGATAATTGAAGAAATTCCCCCTCTAGATGTGTTCTATAGCCCACAACATAAGGTCGTGGTGAAAAGACAAAGAAAGAAAAAGGAATTGGACTCTACAGTTGCTACTACCCCTGAAAATGAACCAATCGATTTTCTATGGAAATACTTACTCGTTGACCCATCTGCCAACCTTACTATACTCTCATAATTTGCAAGTGCTTATGCTACAGTGACCATGGACAAAGCAACAAAAATACAAATGTTTCTTAGAGAAAAGGAAGATAAAATCATGTCGCTTGCGTAACATTTACAATAAGTAAAATCCGACCAACAAGCAGAGATACAATTGGCCAAGCTTCAACAGGTATTTGAATAGATGCAAATAGAAGATTGAACCATCTTAGCCGAGAAGGAAGCACAGATGAAGGCAATAACTGATCTGCACAAAGATGATCCAAAAATTGATCAGTTTGTTACCAAAGCACTTGGTCTTAACTCCCATCTAGTGCACCAGAAAGAATTATTCTACCAGAAGATTTCACAATGGAAATCTTATTGTGAAACAAGCGATAAAATGACAAGTGAAGTCATGGAAATGAGACTTGAATATGATGAGATCTTTAAAAAGGTCTCTGATTTTATCACTTGGCAAAATACAGAAGATGGGCGAAAGGACGACCTGCCCAAGCTAGAAGAATTGCATAAGGAAATCCTATTTACGAGCTGGGATTCTCGGCTTAAAGAAGCAGAAAAGGTAACAGTAGATGCGGTAGCAGCAACAAACAGTGTCATAGAAAACATCAATGAGAATTTACATAGTGCCAACCTTATGGCAGAGTCCATTCTGGATTTCCTTCCTAATTCGAAATAGCTTGAACGACAATGGAAACAGGCATCGGCAGAAAAAGCAGAAGTGATAAGGCAAACAACCAGGTTAAAATGGGAGGTGTATTGGCAACATTTGGTAAAGCCTCATAGCTAATGGATGACCCTACGATGCCTAACCACTTCTATGGAGAAACTGGCGCTGGCATTGACCAATGTCGTATTTGCTGGATAGTTGAAAGCTGAAGTCAGCCAACCAACACAACTCAAGCCCATGATGGATATTTGTGATCTGAAGGATCAAATGCAGGATAGTTAGTCACCTTGTTTATTTCCATTTTGATTTCATTTTTACACAAATTGAGGCAGGTCATTTAAACCTCCTCAACAATTTTTGTAATAATCTATTTTTAGTTTTATAGTTTTAGTATTTAAACCCCTCTCGTGCATTTATAGAGAGGTCCAAAATTTTATCAGAAATAGTCTTCGAAACATGTACTTTTGTCCCTTTGAGGAAGTTTTGGTGAAATTAATGGAACAGAATTTATTTTCTACCTGATTTAGCATCTTCTACTGAAATTTCACTTTTGTACTCTTAGATGGTGTTGAATGGACTGAAGATATATCAATATTGCTAAAACACATGAGTAGGACGTATTATAAATGGTACTTTTATCTCATAATTTTTTTACTTATGTATTAAGCAATGATTTCTTCTTGAATTTTTTATGTATGAAAGTATGAATCTTAATTACCACTATTGCACTTATGTATGATGATAATCTATATTTTATGTTGAACATATAAATAATTCCTTACGCGATATATCTTTCACAATCGTTTCGACTAACTTTTTATACGAAACAATTATTTTTAAAATGGATTCACTTCTCATTGCAATTGAATGATATTTACTACCAATTGTTTTCAGATATTATGGTAGATCGCATACATCAATTTAAATCTTGAGTATATTTATAATTAGATAGTTCTTAAATTAGGATAAAATGCATGTGATGTTACTTAACATTAGATTACTTTTAGCTTAGACGTTACTTTAAAACCTCACATATCACCCCATTAGCACAAGCATTTAATAGATTGGAAAACTGGTCCCATTATCCCCAGTCGAAGCCACTACTCCAAACAGAAAAGGAGTTGTCAACCAAGGTCCGGACCGAGTGGTTTTCCCCCATGTTGAAGCAACGATTTTCAAGGCTTCAACATTTTGGTGCTAGAAGGAGGGCCTAAATGTGAATGGCAAGTAAATCTAAATTAACATGCCATTCTAAGAGTAAAACTCCCTCACCCTCACCTTCAACTTCTCGAAAGACTTCCAAAACCCCTGATCCTAAGCGAGAAGTTGCACAGAATATTATACAACCTATTGCTGAAATCCAAAACAAGCCAAATCATTCTTCTTTTACCAAAACCCCTGAATTTCAATCTTTGATTCACAAATTACAGGGGATTTCGCTATCTCAAGAAGAATCTAAGTTATCCCAGGATAGTGTTACCTCTCAGTTCACTCCATCTCAACGGTTGACTAGAGCACAGAACGAAAAGTTTGGAATTACTTTGTTCGAATTTCCTCTGGCAAGCCGAAAGAGAGCTAAGAAAACACCATCCGAATCTCACAGCGAGGTTCTATCATCGTCTTCATTCATTCCATCTATACTCTCACAAGATCAATCATCCACCTCGCCACTCCATATTGTGATTCACACAGGTATAGAAGTTACATCTTCTTCTACCCAATCACCTTCGAACTTTACTGCTACACCTTCCCCTACCCACATACCAGCAATGGCACAAAATCCTCCAAGGCCATGGACAAATCCAGGGGCTATTAGGATGGCTAGAACTTTACATCAATTACCAGCACACCCAGAGAAATGGTTGCCCAAATTCAATCCTGATAATGGCCTATTAGCTGAGGAACATATAAATAATTTTATGTTGTTGATTAACTTGAATGAAGTAGAGGAAGAAGACCCAGTTGTAATATTATTCCCATATAATTTACAAGGAGCAGTGGGATCATGGTACTTTTCGTTACCGTCAAATTTTATTAATAGTTGGGATGCTTTTCAAGAGCAATTTTTAACTAAATTTGGAGATGATAGATCTACGACTACCCTGATCAATGATCTCTCGAATTTGAAAGTTGAATAGAAGGAACCCATTAAGGACTTCAACTTTCGCTTCAATAAATTATTGAGTAACATACCAATGGCATCTAAGCCTAGCGATGAGGTCCAAAATTAGTGGTACATCTATGCTCTACCGTCAAACACAGCTATCTTCATTGATAGATCTGCCAAACCAAATTTGGCAGAAAATATGAAAGAGGCAATAGCTATGGAAAAACGCATTCTAGCTGTGGAAAATAAAAACGCATTAGAAGAACAGAAATATAAGAAAGTGGCCTTCACAGATGACTCTAAGAAGAAACCACCAAAATATCCTTTTGATCTTGAAGGGTTATTGAAATTCCTCAAGACCATGTCTAACGAAATGGTTGATATAAAAAAATAGGTAGCAGAGACTTCCTCTAAGAAACCTTTTATACCATTTAAAAGGAATTCCCCTGCCGATCCTAAACCCCCAAATTCCATATCAAATGTTGACTCAGATGGAGAGGAGGACGAAGTTTCAACAAACAAAGAACAAATGGACGATGAGGAAGTAGTAGAGTTACAAGGGATGTGGGATTTTATACTTCCCAATGAAGAAACTCAAGAAGCATTACCTGTCACTACCCGAAGTAAAAATCCTATTGAATTATCACAAACAAATCCAAAACAAAAGGCTTCAATGCCACCCCCTAGGGATAAAGCAACAAGTAAGAAATTTGTACCAAAATCCACTCAAACTACACCTACCCAGTTGGATTGTTGTCCTTCATCTAAAACTTTGATAGTTTCTAATTAAATTGAATATAATGTTATTGATGATATGCAGAAGACTAGGGAAAACATCACATTTCATGAGCTTAGTAAATTGAAACTTCAACCAAAAATACTTCTCAAAGAACTCAAAGCAGTACCTACTACACCACTTCCTGCTGTCATGATCTTACAGGCTGCCCAAGAAATGGGAAGACCCCCTAGTGCTTCTTTGAATAAAATTGATCCAACTAATATAGCTTTAATTGGGGGAAGATCAAAATCCCACACCCCACCATTTCTCCTTACTTTTGAAGTCTTTAACAAAAACTTACACAACTGTCTGGTTGATTCTGGAGCTTCATCTAACATCTTACCCAGAACAGTTTGTGAAAATTTGAATGTTCAACCTTAGAAATATGTTGTACAAATAGTTTAGTTAGATCACTCTCAAGTCTAAGTTGTTGGGGAACTTAACCAAGTAACCATCAGACTTTCATCAAACCCTAAATTTTTCCAAGTCATTGACATACTTATAGCTGACATTCCTGAGTTCTATGGCTTAATCCTTAGTAGGGACTAGTCAGAAAAGCTTCATGTTTATTTCACAACTGACTAGTCTCAAATGTGGCTTCCCTATAACGGCAAACCAAATCAAATAAGGGTTGATCGCGAGAAGCATCAAAATTTCATAGTGACAGAATTAGAAGGAGAAAACGAACTAGTCGCGTGTAGCAACAATATCATTGGAAATTATTCTGTAGAATCATTTCTAGGAAATTTCAATGCTTATACTTCACCTTTCTTAGAAAACTCTGTTGTCTCTCAAGTTGAATTTTTTTCTCAAATAGACAGTTCTAAATGTAGAAAAAATTTATATAAACTTGTAGTTAGATCTTTATTTTGGAAATTATTTTTTGATGGATCTAAATCCAATGATGGAGCAGGAGCATGTTGCATCTTAGTCAGCGCAAAGGGGGGAAAAACTATGCTAGCATGCAGACTTGAATTTTGATTGCACAAACAACACTGCTAAATATGAGGCACTAGTTCAAGGTTTGTATAAGGAAATTGGCCTTAACGTTAAATACCTCCAGGTATTTGGATATTTAGAGATTTTCTTAAAACAGGTTAGGAATACTATACATTGTTTGTCAGGACATTTGAAACATTATCAGTCATTAGTCCAAGACCTGACTCTCCAATTTACAACATTTAATATTTCCCCGATTCCAAGACTCCAGAATGCTAGTGCTAATCTTCTAGCCAATGTCGCTTCCAAGCTTATCCCACCAGAAGATTACAATCCAAATCGATTTTCCATTGAATTAATTTTTATGCCTTCTATTCCTAACAATATCACTAACTGGAGGGTCTTTAATAACGATCCAGATATCATAAGCTTCCTGACCTTAGAAGGTTCTTACAATGACCAAATAGTTGATGAGGACCAGCATGATAATTAACTTAAACAAGATACAATCATTAATGTTATACCAAAATTTGTAGTTAAGTTGGAAGATTTATATGACCCTAAAGACGGATTTAAAAGATCCACCAATTCAAAACTTCAGAGTTCAACTCTAAGGTTTGAATTGATCAACCTTGGGACCAATTTAAAACCTCAAAATATTAACTTAGGTCTCAGTCTTTCATCAGATGAAAAAGCAGCTTTTATAGGTTTGTTGAAAAGATACAAGAATGTATTTGCATGGAACTATGAAGATATCAAGACATACGACACCTCTATTATTCAACATACTATTCCCATGATATTTGACGAAAGACCTATTCAACAGAAATTGAGGAAGATCCATCCTAATTTAGAAAGTCAAATTAAATATGAGTTGAATAAATTGTTGAAAGCCAAAATTATTTTTCCTGTCAGACGCTCTCGGTGGGTTTCCAATCTTGTCCCAGTCAGGAAAAAGAATAGCGATATTCAGATATGTATAGATTTTCACAACCTCAATAAAGCTTGTCAAAAGGACAATTTCCCATTACCCCCTATGGAACAGATTTTGCAATCAGTAGCAAACTCAAAACTAATTTCTTTCTTGGATGGATTCTTAGGTTATAATCAAATCTTAGTACACCCATATCACCAGTTGAAAACTACATTCAGGACAAAGTGGGGCACTTATGCTTATCAGAAGATGTTGTTTGGACTAATCAATGTCGGTTCCACTTTCCAAGGATCTATGGATATAGCCTTCAAGGGTTTAGTAAATGAATCAGTAGTGATCTACTTGGATGATATAACAATTTACTCCAAAAAATGCAATAATCATCTAAGAGATTTAAAACAAATTTTGAGTGTTGCCAAAGGTATGGAATTTCTCTGAATCCCAAAAATTCCTTTTTCTCATTAAGTGAAGGAAAGCTCCTTGGATTCATTGTGTCCAAAGCAGGAATTCATATTGACCCTGACAGAATTAGAGAAATTTCTGAAATACCTTTATACCATAACAAGAAACCAATGCAATCTTTCCTGGGTCAAATAAATTTTGTAAAAAGATTTTTCCCTGACTTCTCGAGAATTGTTTTACCTCTTCAATCTATGATAAAGAAAAATTCTCTGTTTAAATGGGGACATTCAGAACATGAAGCTTTTAGCTTGATAAAACAAGAAATTATAAATGCTCCATCTTTAGTGACCCCGAAATTTTCCAATCATTTCATTCTATGTACTTTCACTTTCGAGAAATCATATGCAGCCATATTGACACAAGTGAATCAAGATAAAGTTGACGCCCCAACCTCTTTCTTTAGCTCCAATTTGCAAGGAGCTGAATTAAATTACCCAGATGTTGAAAACAAGATTTTTCTGTTTTCAAATCTATAAAACACTTCAGACCCTTTCTCCTCAAAACCCACACTAAATTCATAGTACCATTCTTAGCAGTGAGAAATATTTTAATACAATGGGACGTAGGAGAAAAGAGAGCAAACTGGATGACAGCCCTGCAAGAATATGACATAGAAAATAAACCAACTAAAATTGTTAAAGGTTAAGGTTTTTGCAAAATGTTGGCAGGAGCATCGAATCTATCAAAATTGCAGCATTCAGGTGGCAATGTACAAATCTATGAGGTAAGCCTCAACGGCACAACATCAAGGTATGTTGATACCATATTTTACTTAAAAAACAGATATGCACCAACCCAATTAAATTATACAAAGAAAAGAGAATTGAGATTAAAAGTTAGGCAATATCAAATTGTCGGCTATGTGCTTTTAAAATAAATTATGATTATGTTTTACTTAGATGTCTTGAAAAATCCAAGGCAGAGAAGGTGTTGCAGGAACTTCACGATGGACCAGCTGGTGGTCACTTTGGAGGTGATACTACAGCACATAAAATCCTGCATGCTGGCTATTACTGGCCAATGTTGTTCAAAGATGCACACAGTTATGTAATGAGATGTAAGATTTGTCAAATAGCTAATGGGAGACAATGAAAACCTGCACTACCATTATAGCCCGTCAACATTGACCAACCATTTGAACAATGGGGATTGGACATAATAGGTGAGATCGTTCCTCATTCTTCTAAGTAGCATAGATACATCCTTATAGCCACTGATTATTTCACCAAATGGGTAGAAGCAATTCCACTCAAAGTAGCCAATTCAAAAAATATTATTGGATTTATAGATCAATTTATCATCACCAGGTTTGGCTTACCATATTCTTTGATGTTTGATAATGCATCTTATTTTTTAGGCAATGCTATGACAAAATTTGCTCTTAAAAGAAGTTTTAAGCTTAAGTATTCGTCCAATTACCATCCACAACAAAATGGATTAGCCAAATCCAAAAACAAAAATCTCATCAGGATTATTAAACGAACTATTGACCAAGGTCAAAAGAACTGGCATAAGTCTTTATTGTTTTCTCTGTGGGCAGATCGAATAACTCAAAAAGCCTCCATTGGCACTTCTCCTTTTAATTTGGTCTATGGGAAAGAATTTGTCTTACCAACAAACGTAGCTATTCCCTCCTTAGCCTTAGTTCAATTCATTGGAGAAAATCCTTCCTCATCTATGCAGGTTAGATAATTACAAATTCTTAAGCTTGAAGGGGAAAGGGAAAAAGCCAGGACCACGCATGCACATCATCAACAGTTAGTCAAATCCTCCTTTGATTCAAAATTTGTAACTTCAAAGTCTTTTCAACTTGGAGACCTAGTACTAAAATGGGATAAAGCCCATGAAGAGAAAGGTAAGCATACCAAGTTCCAATGAATGTGGCTTGGCCCATTTCAGATTGTGGAACAATTAGGCCCATCAATTTTTCTGCTACAATATTTATCATGTAAGAGAGAATCTCTACCTCCTAATGGACAGGTTCTAAAGAAATAATTTCCATAGAAGATGATCTCTTTTGTCCACTGTATATTATTGCCTTTAGTTAAAATTTTCCCTTAGAAATAATAATACCAATTCAAAAGAATTTACTTTTGGTTTTACAAAGGATAGTCTCTTTTTAATTTTTACTTTTCGCTTGTACAAGTAAAAATTGTTATGAAAGTAATCTTCACATGTGAAATATATAGTTAAGTTTGATTGCTCTTAAATTGCATGTTTTTTTCCTTGATTATCTTATTTTGATTAAACTTAGCTTTAAGAAAGAAACTTCTCCTTTACATCAGTCCAAAAAAGTATCTATAACAAAGAAAAATCCCTCTCCAAAAAGGCATCTTCAAAACTCTACAATTGTTGTCCATAAGCTCTTAGGAGCCAATGATCCTCCCCACTTAATCAACTTTCATTTTTAGAGTGTAAATCTAAAATATACTTAAACTTAAAGGATAAGAGGTCTCATCAAGAGTCGGCTTGCCATGATCATAAGATTATAACTAACTGACATTCCCAACCCTGCATATCAAAACAGGGTAATGGCTTAAGATTATATTAATCAAAATACAAGGGGTCTCATGACGAGCTAGCTTGTTCGGTTAAGTTACAAATCAAGTGAATGGCATTGTCAATATTGGTCACCAAACCAAGACATTGTCCTTTAAGAAACAAAAGATGAAGAGTTGAAGCAACAATGAATTACTTCAGAAAAGAAAGAAAGCAATAAGTACACTTACGAGCTTATCTTTAAAATTACATTATGATTTAAGTGGGATACTGGATCATTGTTGGTTAAAAGGTAACCTTGTCGAGGCTATGAACGCTTGCTAGCAGTGGAGTCTCTACCTATGACAACTGAGTATACCAAAAATTGATCTGAGGAGAGACTTCTTGCTTTTATCTTGAAAAAACGAAGTAAATACTAATGTAGACAAAGTAACTTTCTATGAGAAAACAATAATCAAAAGAACTTTAGTTAAGTAGATGTTGTTTTATTAATAAAGAGCAGCATTTCTTACCTTATATTCCATGTAACTATCTTGTTTTCAAAACTATCTTTATTTCGGAAGTTTTAGGAATTTCAAAAAACTCTCAGAGATAACTGATTCTTCCAAGTGAATCACAAATTGTTGTGGTATTCAACAACCCCCCCATTTATTAATGATAGCAGTTAATATTACGTTAATAAATGGGGACCCTTCAAAAAATCTATCCAAAAAACAAAACTTATCATTTAAGCATTTCTTTTATTTTCTGGAATAAAGCAAAGATAACAATCAAAACCCATTTTTAGAAAAACTACTATAAACTAACCTTCACACATATAACATGATTTAAACCCACCAAAAGACCTTTCTAAACCCTCCAAAATCAAGAAAATTGATTAAGTAATGACTCTATGCTTGAAACTATCATAAGATCCAACATAAATTAAGTCCTTAAGATTTTTAGGCTTAAGTCTCGCATCGCATATCACCATTCATAAAGGGCCCACTTTAAAAAGGTCATTTCAAAACATGTCAGATGCAAAACTGCGATGGCATTGTAACTCTTATCGCATCGCATTTCAAACGTTTAAATGAACACCGTGTACTTACCACCAGCCGATATTGCGAAATACGATTAAGACCTAGACCCACTCCTTAAATATCATAAGCAAATGTTTTAGGTCTGCCACTCAGTAAAAAGGGTCTTTTACACAAGATAGACCTGGAAATTAGCTACGTTTTGGAACAAATAACAAGCAGCTCGCATCTCACATCTCACAAGAACACAGCGGGAGGTAAGAAAGGCAGAAAGGCATACTGCGATATTGCGATCTATGATATTGCTTCACAAATCGCATAATCGCTATCATTGTAGTTCAAAGGCTCTTCACCCTAGAAGCTTTCTTCCCATTTTACGATGCAAAAATTTATGAGCATTAAAGCTAAGGGATAATGAATCATTAGTGGGCATTTAGTAAGAGATAGTTGTATTTATGTGTGAAAATCCATTTAGTGTGATATGATATCTTGTTACGTGTGTTCAAATAAAATTCCTTTTATCGCCTTTACAAGCTATCTGCATTATTTCGTTTTAAGTTCATCTTTGTGTATCCGATAGTTGTTGTTCTTCACTTTCAGGAAAAGTCCACAAAGCAAAGCGTTGAGAACAATGGTGAAGAAAGGAAAGGTAGTTGCTTCTGAGAATTCAGGAATGACTCCTCTGTTTATGGATACTACATGTAACAGAGAGGGAGGAACCTCTACATGGGAGGCTATGTATAACATACTGGAGGAGGAGGAGCCAAGGAATATGGAAACAAAAATTACAGTTGAAGGATGTGATTCCTCATACGCTTCCATGCTAGAGACGGAATGCTCATTTTTGCACCACATAGCTGCACGGCTGAAGATAATCCCTTATATTGACATGGTTAAATGGGTTATTGATGAAGCCGACATCTCAGATAGAGAATTCAGGACAAGAAGCGAAGGAGTTGTGGGATATTTTACCCCAGACAACCTATAACTTATGTACCACCTACCAGAGCCACAATTCATCTACAATAGGCAGTTCGTGGAGAAGTTTTCCAAAGAGAATGACGACCCAGCAAGTAGCACCTGGACCTGGTCGAATAATGAGGAAAAAATCAAGAAAGACAAAAATGGTATGTACACTACTCTGTCTATTTGTCCCCCTCATAGTCTTGCAGCGGCTATGTTATGTAGAATATTTGGAAAACCCAATAGTACTAAGTTCTCCCCAGAATAGTTGTCATTAATAGATGTAGTTGTTAACGCAACCGTAATGAATTGGGCACAAATTTTGTCTAACAATTTAGCAACAACAATTATCAAGTATAGAAGGAAAAGAAGTGTTTCTTCGAGGGTTTACCTTCCATTTTTATGAGCGCCTATGTCATGGATGCAATTTGTTTTAGTTCGAAATTCCCTATCATGGGATGGAAATGGATTGTTCGAAATCTACTTCCCATGCACATATACCACAAGGGAATATGGGAATCCAATTTTCAATCACATTTTTTCAAGATTTGTCATGGAGTTATGCTCCCTATTCACAAGTGGCTTTATAATCAAGATGCCCCGAGGTTATCCCAAGAAGTTGAAGTTGACATCCTCCCGGTGGCCAGATGGTTCAGGGAGGAAAAATTTACATATATCAGGGTTTTTGGCAGCATTACCTCCCCCCATGTCCTCACATACTATGTTCCAGATAAATTGATGGCTAGAGAGATATCCTATCAAATAGCTAGTGAAGGAGGAATGAGCAAGACATTGAGGGATTCAAAGAAGGCCATCTAGCCTACATTCCCTATACAGTGTGGAGCATCTGAATTACATGATCTAGGGCATGCATTCAAAGAAGCAAAGAACATGCTATCTCTATAATTACCTAAATTCCCTGGAAGGAAATACGACCCGTTCGGCACTGTCGAAAATTTCACCACTCTAGTGAAAATAAAAGTATTCAACAATGAGGCGGATGCCTTTGATGATATCTTTTTGCAGAAAAACACCTTCACAGAGGTTAAGCATATGGAACAACTCCTTTTTTACCGTGAAGATCTAGAAATTTTTTACAGTTACAGATAAAGGAGTTAGCAAAGGTCCCATTGGACCAATTATTGATTGAACCAATAAGGGAGCCTACTCCTAGTGTGACTATAGAAGGTGACTCCAAAGAAAATTCTAAGACCAATTTTGGAGCGGAATCTCAAGAGAAATCTACTAGGGAATCACAACATTCATCACAAAATGGGAAAAGCATAAGAATTGAGTTAGTAAATGATACAACCCAATCTACACAGAAGATAGTTAAAGAAACTTCAGCTGGCAAGCAAGTTAAAATCCCTACTACCTCCGGAAAACCAATAAAACCCATGGTAATTGACTTAGAGGAAGAGTGGGACAATTGTCATAAAGTCTCGACACAAAGGGACAGGCACCAAAGTTGCAAAATCCACAATAGAAAACAACTCTGGAAATTATAGTGGAAGAGATTGCAAATACACAAGAGAAAGAGCACATCCCTGCCACCCCCACTTCCGAAATAATTTTGAGAATTGAATAAATTCCCCCTCTAGATGTGCTTTATAACCCACAGAATAAGGCCATGGTGAAAAGACAAAGAAAAAAAAGGAAATTTGACTCTATAGCTGCTACTACCCCTAAAATTGAACCAATGGGTGTTCTATGGAAAGACTCACCTGTTGACCCATCCACCAACCTTACTAGACTCTCATAGTTTGCAGGTGCTTACGCTACAGCGACCATGGACAAAGCAATAGAAACACAAATGTTGCTTAGAGAAAAGGAAGATAAAATAACGTCGCTTGAGCAACAATTACAACAAGTAAAATTCGACCAGCAGGCAGAGATACAGTTGGCCAAGCTTCAACATGTATTTGAACAGATGCAAATAGAAGATGAACCAGCTTAGCTGAGAAGGAATCACAGATGCAGGAAATAACTGATCTGCACAAAGACGATCCAAAAATTGATCAATTTGTTACCGAAGCACTTGGTCTTAACTCCCATCTAATGCACCATAAATAATTATTCTACCAGAAGATTTCACAGTGGAAATCTTATTGCGAAACAAGCAATAAACTGACAAGTGAAGTCATGGAAATGAGACTTGAATATGATGAGATATTTAAAAAGGTCTCTGATTTTATTACCTGGCAAAATACATAAGATGGGCGAAAGGACGACCTGCCCAAGCTAGAAGAATTGCATAAGGAAATCCTATTTGCGAGTTGGGATTCTCGGCTTAAAGAAGCATAAAAGGTAACAGTAGACGCGGTAGCAGCAGCAAACAGTGTCATAGAAAACATCAATGAGAATTTACATAGTGCCAACCTTATGGTAGATTCCATTCCGGGTTTCCTTCCTAATTCGAAATAGCTTGAATGGTAATGGAAATAGCAGCAGTAGAAAAAGCAGAAGTGATAAGGCAAATGACCAGGTTAAAATGGGAGGCGTATTGGAAACATTTGGTAAAGCGTCACAACCAATGGATGACCCTACAATGCCTAACCACTTCTACAGAGAAACTGGTGACAGCACTGACCGATGTCATATTCGCTGGACAGTTGAAAGCTGAATTCAGCCAACCAACACAGCTCAAGCGCATGACGGATATTTGCAATCTGAAGGATCAAATGCATGATAGTTAGTCACCTTGTTTATTTCCATATTGATTTTATTTTTGCACAAATTGAGGCAGGTCATTTAAACCTCTTCAACTATTTTTGTTATAATCTATATTTAGTTTTATAGTTTTAGTATTTAAACCTCTCTCGTGCATTTAGAGAGGGTCCAGAATTTTATCAGAAACAGTCTTCGAAACATGCACTTTTGTCCCTTTGAGGAAGTTCTGGTGAAATTAATGGAACATGATTTATTTTCTATCTGATTTAGCATCTTCTACTGAAATTGCACTTTTGTACTCTTAGATGGCATTGAATGGACTGAAGATAGATCAATATTTTTGAAACACACGAGTAGGACGTATTATAAATGGTACTTTTATCTCGTAATCCTTTTTACTTATGTATTAAGCAATGATTTCTTCTTGAATTGTTTATGTATGAAAGTCTGAATCTTGATTACCATTATTGCACTTTTGTATGATGATAATCTATATTTTATGTTGAATATATAAATAATTCCTTATGCGATATATATTTCACAATCGTTTCGACTAACTTTTCATACGAAACGATTATTGTTAAAACAGATTCACTTATCATCGCAATTGAATGATAGTTATTACCAATTGTTTTCAGATATTATTGTAGATCGCATACATTAATTTAAATCTTCGGGTATATTTATAATTAAATAGTGCTTAAATTAGGATAAAACACATGTGATTGTTAGTTAAGATTAGATTACTTTTAGCTTAGACATTACTTTAAAACCTCACATATCATCCCATTAGCACAAGAATTTAATAGATTGGGAAACTGGTCCCATTATCCCCAGTCGGAGCCACTACTCCAAACGGAAAAGGAGCTGCCAACCAAGGTCTGAACCCGGTGTTTTTCCCCCATGTTGAAGCAATGATTTTCGAGGCTTCAACACCTTCCTAAGAGATTTCTCTTGTAAACATGATTGGGTGTTGTTCTGAACTTTGATAGCACTTTCACCCAGCGCTTGACAATATCTCTAGTGTTCACAAAGCTATGGGTGGCATAGAAAAGTGTGTCCATGCAATTCATTAGATGAGGTAAATGATACTTCTGTTGATATTTCTGCGCAGCCTAAAGGTGGCAAGCTCTACCATGCTGGAATTGTTCAATGTCATAGTCTCTCGATATGTGTGTGAGACAATCCAGTAGATGATGTCCGCACATGGGAAGGCAGGGTACTTGAATGCAAACTTGTATAAGCCTGATTGTTGGATACTGACATAAATATGTAGATCCTATAAGTCTTCCTTGAATTCCTCTACAAAGGTATCCTTGATTTGTTTCCATGTCAACTTCATGCCCTTCTCAATGAACAACTGAGTGTCTGCATAAATTGGCAAGTTCATTAACACATGCTCAACTGCTTCCCAGGTACAAATCTCGACAGTATCCTTTGATGTAGCTCTCTTGGAGGCCATGGTAATTGTAACTGTTAGATATTTTCTCAATAAATGTTGTACCTAGAGATAGGGAGGACACTCATGGCATGAAATTGTTAGCTTGAAACCAAAAAAAAAAAAAAATCAAGAACAGACCAAGCAACAAACCAGACTAATGATGAGAGGGATTACACAATCCTGGTTCACAGAGGTGGCTAGCTACCTGCTAGAACTATGTGTTGCACATTCCCAATAGTCAGTGGGGAGTTCTTGCTGACTAGAACTGTGCAATGCGCAGTTCAATCTCAGAAAAGGACAAGAGAGGTTGCGCATTGTGCAGTCATAGTGGAAAATACTTGGGGTTGGCTCCTGGAATTGCATAATGCATAGTTGGAGCCAGGCCCGGGCAGCCTCTACGCAATTTTAGAAGCTGAGGTCAAGGTCTTAAGCTCTAGAAATACGCAGTGCATGCCGAGCAAACGAGATCTAGGCCAAGGAATCCCAAATATACCCAAGGAGAGTGTGAAATCAAACATATGCAAAGGATAGTGTGATGTTGAATGCTTATAAAATGAATGATGCATGCAATTGAAATAAGTGCAGGAATCAATCAAATTGAAGGAAAATGAAGCATGTGGAGAGAGTCGCCGCAACGACGACCATTGGTGAAAAAACTCGATGATGCATGAAACACTTGGGAAAGGCAATGAAAAACTTAAAACAAAACTTCTACAAGTTAAAACACGAGTTTTCGTTCAAAAATATGAGTGAAACAACACTCTCACATGCTAAACAAACAAAAGTGATAGAAAATAACAAAAGACTAGAAAATCAAGACTTACCCCTAAAAATCGACGACAATCACATCGAAGGTTCCTTGATCTCCTTGGGAATGTAAGAGCTCCAATATTGAAGGATGAGATTTGGTAGCATCGACTAAATAGATTTGGTTAATTTAGGATTTATGATGTGAAGTCCAAAAATCAAGGAACAATCAACACTTGGTGAAGGTTTCCAAATAACTCAAGTGCCTCCTTCAGACTGCTAAAAATAGATCCCTATTTTCTAGGGATTCCTTTTCATTTTTTCTTTTTTCTATTTCAGGAAAATATGCCATGCATTTCTTGGAGAGATTGTGCATTTTTGGGAAGGACTGGGCAACTCATCGGCTCATGCACTGAGCAAATTTTTAGGAAGAAGCTTCTGCCCAATTTCTTAAGTGAGTGGCTCGAGGTTTCTTCTCATGCTTTGCAGAGTTTCATATCTAAATGATGGCTATCAACTAGCTCGCAACAATTTTGGAGTTGAAGGCCCACTATTAGCTTGGACTGCACAATTCCAAAGTGTTGAAAATAACAACAAGAAATGTTAAAAATAGAATCCAGAAGTTCCAATTTAATTTGTCCTTGAATTAAACTGTGAATTAAAATTGTAATTGTATTCTCATAACAACTTGTAGATAGTTAATTAAGTTTAATTAACTTAGGAATTTAGAGTTGGAAGTCTTTTGGAAGTCATGTATATGTTCTCCCTACATTTTAGGGGTCCAATATGAGTTTAGATTGAGTTGTAATTAGATAACTTAATATATTGAGTTATGGTCAATTAAATTAGTTCTAACGGTTTGTGGAACTAATAGAGGACTAATAGTCAGCTGGCACACTAGTGCATCCACAAGTGTTACGCTAGTTAAGTTAAGATTCCCTCATGAGGAACTCATGCATGTTAGTTCAGAGAAAGACCCAATTGAGACTAGAGTGCAGGGACAATGTACTATCATTTATATATTTTAATGAGCTGTAAATATCATGCATGCAATGAGATAAGGACCTATGTTTCGATTCATAGTTTTGGAAGCATGAATTCCCTTTAAATATGGTCTATTCATCCTATTAATTGTGCAAGGAAATAGGGGCTTGGGGAGTTGCAGAACAGGCTAAGGACTTGGCTTGAGCTAGCTTGTGAGCTGAGAGTTGATTATACTTGTGCAAGGATTTTTCTTGTGAGAACAAGAATTGTATTTTCATCTTGGATTTATGATTAATGCAATATATATAGTAGGGGTTTTGAGTTGTGGCTTTCCCTAGATACTTATTATGTTATGTTCCATTGATTATCTTCCCCTTATCGATTACTATTTTCATTGATATTTATGGGCTTCCACTATAAAGAGTAGAGTAGATTCTTGTCTTGTGTTTTAGCAAATTACATGAGTTGTGAATCTTCAAGAAAATATACATGGTATCAAAAATTATTACAGTACAATAGAGGATATTTCTAAGTTTTTGAGTTTAGGGTTATAGGTGAAATTCGAATTTAAAATACATACTTCAACATCGGAAGATGGCGTTCTATGGTTTGCGGCTCCAGGATGCCTTAGATGGAAGCTTGAATTACATAGCCTAGAAGGACAAGATGGAGGCTGTGTTGGAGGATAATGAATTGAAGGAATTCATCAATCAAGACATTCCTAAGCCACCAACATCAAATGAAAAAGATCTGGCTGAATGGAAGAAGTATGTGGCAAGGATGAGGCGGATAATCCTTGAGGGAGTTTGAGACTACATTGTCTCAAGTCTTAATGGGAAGGAGACTATCTATGCTATGTGGAAAGCATTGATAGACCTTTTCTAGAACAACATTGACCATAGGAAGTTGGCACTGAAAGATAAACTTCGAAAAATCAAGATGGAGGAGGGCGACTCAATTCCAAATTACTTGACCAAGTTCACCCATTGTCGGGATGCGCTTGGAAGTGTTGGAATCACTTTTTTTGAGGATGATATGATGAGCCTATCTCTTCTAGGACTTCCCAAGAGTTGGCATCATTATCAGGACTCTATCAATGGGAGAGAGAAGCTACCAGATTTGGAATGACAATGGTCGGATTTGGTACAAGAGGAGTTTTTACGGAACACTAGAGATGGGACGTCTTCCAAGGAAGTGGAAGAGGATTTTTCCTTAGCGAGTAAGGAAAATAATGCCAAGGGAAAGAAGTCCCAATGTGAGGCGGGTTGTAAGAACATGGACTTGTCAAAACTCAAGTGTTTTCATTGTTACAAGCATGAGAACTATGCCACAAATTTCCCACGAAAGAAACAAGGAGCTTGTAGTAGCTGCAGTAGGTGAAGCTTTAGCTTCACAATTCAAACTTGATTTCACTCTCATTGCATGCATGACCAACACTGTCATGGGAGGTGTGTTGTATCTTGACAGCGGTGCCTCGTTTCATATGACAAGGAACATAGAAATCTTTAGTGATTTTGAGGAGAAATACCTCAAGAAAATCATAGAGTTTGGAGATGACGAGAGGTATAGATCTACCGAGATTGGTACAGTTACCTTTCAGAGGGAGTCTAGCTCCCCTCTCAGGATCACAGATGTGATGTATGCTCTAGGACTAATGAAGAATATTGTTTGAGTCGCGATATTGGAAGATTATGGCTATGATGTAATTTTTAGTAAGGGAAAGGTTTTTATTGCCATGGTACAGGTGAAACAGATCAGTGCACGGGTCAAGAACTTGTATGCTCTTGAGGTACAAGATGCATGAAAATCCCTGAGGTGCAAGGCAAAAGTTAGAGACTTGGTGGTTGAGAGGGAGAGTAAATTACCTCTCAACATACAACCCTAGAAGAAGCCTCAAAAAAAGCTTCAAGAAATTGTGGAGCAGCTACAATTGGAGAAGCTAAGAGGAGGCAAAGTGGAGAGATCCACTCAATAAGAGAAAAATCAATCTCGAAATCAGTCTCATACAATTGTGGAACAACCACAATTGGAGAAGCAAAGAGGAGACCAAGTGGAGGCATCCACTCATGCAATGACCTCCATTCGGGGGAAATTTCAAGGCAAGTGGGTTGAGGGAGCACATGTAGGCATACCTCCAAGTGTGAGCTAGGGTGATGTTAAGTGATAGTCCCAAGAGGGATGAAATTGGGCAGGGTCCATTGAGAGTTTTTATCTCATGGATCGTACCTTCGTATGGGAGCCCAAAGTACATAGTAGCAGGAGGAATCAGTGGTGATTGATGCAGTCAGAGATCAAAGTGACAGAGGCCAGAGCAATCAGATACTGAAGAGCACAGAGAAGGGTGGAAAATAGTTTAAAAAGGCAGAGTTAGCATAAGTGTAGAGTTTTCAGTCGACAGAGGGGGTAGCAGTTAGAGACTTTGATGATAGATGCATCATACTAATTCAGGTTGGATGTTTTTTTTAGTTTCAGGAGTTGTTGTGGCAACAACACTAGAGAAGTGTGTCATGTAGAACATTCCAAACGTTCAGGATCGAGATCGAGTTGAATTCCTTTCTTGTTAAGAGGAAGTGTTGAAAATAGAAACAAGAAATGTTAAAAATAAAATCCAGAAATTCCAATTTAATTTGTCCTTGACATAAATTGTGAATTAAAATTGTAATTCTATTCTCATAGCAACTTGTAAATAGTTAATTAAGTTTAGTTAACTTAATTAATTTAGGAATTTCAAGTTGGAAGTATTTTGGAAGTCATTTATATGTTCTCCCTAAATTTTAGGGGTCCCATATGAGTTTAGATTGAGTTGTAATTAGATAACTTAGCTTACTGAGTTATGGTCAGTTAAATTAGTTCTAACTATTTGTGGAACTAATAGAGAACTAACAGTCAGTTGGTGCACTGATGCATCCACAAGTGTTACTCCAGTAAACTAAAGATTCTCTCATGAGAAACTCATACATGTCAGTTAAGAGAAGGACCCAGTTGAGACTAGAGTGTAGGGACAATGCACTATCAGTTATGTGATTTATTGAGTTGTAAATATCATGCATGCAATCAGAGAAGGTCCTATTTTTGGATTGTGTAGTTTTGGAAGCGTGAATTCCCTTTAAATATGGGTTATTCATCCTAGGAATTATGCAAGGAAATAGGGGCTTTGAGAGCTACATAATAGGCTAAGGATTTGGCTTGAGCTAGCTTACGAGCTGAGATTTTATTATACTTGTGCAAGCACTATTCTTGTGAGAACAAGCATTGTCTTTTCATCTTGGATTTATGATTAATGTAGTATATATAGTAGGGGTTTTGAGTTTTGGATTTCCCTGGATACATATTGTGTTATGTGCCATTGATTATATTCCTCTTCTTGATTACTGCTTTCATCAATCTTTATGGGCTTCTACTATAAAGAGTAGAGTAGATTCTTGTCTTGTGTTTTAGGAAATTACATGAGCTATGAATCTATAGGAAAATATACACCAATAGCAAGGCTAGTTTTCCTCAAGGATTGCATAGTTCACTAAGGAAAGCCTAGAATTGGGTGAAAACAAAGTCAAGAGATCGACTTGTGGGTTAGATAGTAAACAAAGTAAGAAAACACAAGCCATAATGCAATGGATGAAGCTTAATCAAAGCACAAGTACATGGGTTAGTGCGAGATGAGCCACCATGATTTAGGAGGGAGGCTCCAAAATGAAGCATAGGAAAAATTTTGGAGGGTGGTTGTAGTCGCTACAACAATATCTTGATAGTGTCTTCAAGATTGGACATGCCTAACTCCACCATGTAGCAAGTTCCCACTTATTTGGTCCATTGATGTGGTGGACCTTAATTCTTTCAAAGAACTAGAATCTATCTCTTGTACATTGCATTGATCCAGTACATCATTTGTAGGTTTCCATCCACAAAGGTCTATGTTTTTGTTATCATCTAGTGTATCTTTTCAGTGGAAGTGAGCTACAATAAGTTCACTCAGATTAGGTTCCTTATTTTTGTATTTAATGAGATTGACAGAGCTTCTCTAATTTATGAAATAATATCCCTTATTGATTACCTTTATTCAGAATATGGATAAATGTATGAATGTATAATATCATATGTTTTTTTCTAATCCACTTTATATTAGAAGAGAAATTAATCCAAAGCTGTAAAAATTATTTGCAAGATGATTCCATATCAAAAAGTTCAATTTATGGTGAACTTCACCTTATTTCTTTTAATGACAACTTTTTTCCATATATCAAGGTTTGATATTTTTTCTACATAATATTTTGTCAAATAGACTACATTAAAGTGAAAATTACTAAGCTAGGATGCATACCATGGGCTCCATATTTTGGCGCATATGTTGAAGACAATATATTATTCCCAATGTAATTTCCATCTAAGAGGCCCATTTAGAATCCATATTTTTTCCTCATGAGAGTCCTTGTAGTACCACAAAGTGCATCTCTCATTGAACATTATGACGATTGAACCATATCTTACCAAATTTGATGGACTATCACAAAATGTTTTTGGAATCCAACTTGCCCAAATTGGATTTCAAGTTGGTACCTCAACAACATTCTATTCATCTTATTGGAAGTTCCATTTGCAATTTGATCCTATATTTATTGACATTTAAAGAGACATGGATGCAAATATTTCATGTATAGATGTCTTGAAAAAAACTATCCAAAAACTTAAGCCAAAAGCTTATTAGGAAAAAAAATGATATTACTAAAACTCTTTGGAAACTATTAGAAGATATGTTCATTTTCTAATCATGAATTTTTTGTTTGATAAAATTCCAATGTAATTCAACGCAATGTTGTTTTATGTTATATTTCATATTATTTCCTAAGATCTACACCAGCTATATTTGCAATTATCACTTAGTAATTTTTTTATATCTGATGTACAGATACTTTGCTTAATGAATTTAAGCCCAAAACACCAGACACATGTAGCTTATATTGGATTCCATTTCAGAATTTAATCAAATAGAATACAAATTTCCTCAAAAAAGTGCTAGGATAAGGTAGCTAGCATTGGCACTCAAATCTCTGTAACATTAAAGCTCACTGACAACAAGTTAACCTCAACATTTTTTTAATTATTTCTATATTTATCAACATCAACATTGACATCCTCAATATATTATAAATATTTTTCACTACAATGCAAGTGATCATAACTTCATATTTCATAGTCCGTACTTGTCTTTCCTCAACTTCCTCAAAGCATTCAATCTTCCATATACTCTAAGAATTTTTCAATAACAGTTTATACATGTGCCTTGAGAATTCAAACCCATATTTGGTTGTTCTTATTTTCTTCTCCACACCTTGGTGTATTTTTATTTATGCTTGGTATAAATATCTTCTCCCATGGTTTTTTTAGGAAACCATCTCATGATTCTTCTTTAGTCACATGTTATATGCCCTAAATTGTGGCATTTGTAGCATTCTGAAGTATGCTTGAATACTAGTGTGAATGAATTTTGATCTTTCTTTATGTTGTCATTAGGATTTCTAGCTTTTTTCATACAATATTTCTTTTAGGCATATAATAAGTGCCTCTATAATTATCCTTATCATAGGCTCTACAATCCCTTTCTTTATGTCCAATGTTTACATGAAAAACAATGACCAAGAAATATAGTTTGATGCCTAACTAAGAAGGATTGTGTTGATGAAGAAAGTCTTCTGAAGATTCTTTTCTTTGGAGAAGATTCAACACTTTATTGATCCTTGTTTCTTATTTCATTGTTTCTTGCAGTAGGGATCCCTAAGGGCATCACCATATCTTTTGGGTTAGTATCTTTTCCACACTCATCATGATTCTTCCCTCACATTCATTGTGGTTGGGGCTTTGAAGAATATTAACATGATCTTCAGGATATTCTTAAATCTTATTTTCTAGTGACTTAAGGCTTTAATCTTCTTTGTATGAAGTGTTTCCCACATAACTAAGGCCCACTTGTTTGTTTGGTGATATTTGACTGCTAATAATATAATAAAACATTTGAGAACTTTTCAAGTTCTTGTTGAGCTTGTCTACTTAATTCTTTAATAAGAAATATTTTCTTCAAGCATCTCATAATTTTCTTCTGTTTCCTTTAGCCAACTTTTCATCACTTCCTCTATTCTCTCCACTTCTTCTACTTGAATTTTCAAGGAGATGACTTCTTTAAATTTTCACTCTTACTCTTCCTATTTTTTATTAACTTCTACTTCCAACTTCTCATCATCCTAAACCTTTTCCTTCAACTAACTTGCCAACACATCTTCTCTCTTTTCTTCTTCTTAAATTCTCAAAAGAACAACTTCAGTTTCATCAATTTAATTATTCATCTTCTTAAGATTTTCTAAATCCTCTTTAAGATTTACATTTTATTTTTTAAGATATATTATTTATTCTAGTGCAACGCAAAGATTTATTTCAATGGTGTAACCTTTTTCTATATCTGATTGTTTCTTCTGATCATATTCAGCTACAAGGTTCAATATTCATGGTTATGGATGAGATTTCTTTCAAGGGTTTTGTTTCATGTCTTCTTGATTTATCCATATGTGTTTCTAAAGTCTACATTCTAGTTGTTAGCATGTGTCTCAAGGACATCCTCTGATTCTAATTGTTTGAAGTATTGTAGGGGAGTGAATCAATACATCAATACTTAAAAAAAATAGATTTTAAAACATTTGATGCAGATAAATCATGAAAAATAGATATTTATAAGAAACACTTATTCAATTTTTCTTTCTAAATATTTTGTAAACCTCCTTATAAAAAGTAAGCACCAAATTATAATTTTTGTAGGTACCAACCTAAAATAGATTCCAATCCCTTAGCTAAGCACAAACTCAGTAACTTATTAAGCACCAACCTATAGGAGACTCCAATCTCATTTACTGAACACCAAATCAACAGTTTTGTAGGCACCAACCTACTTTTTTAACTTTTTCCTTGGACTTGTCAACAAAAATTGTTTATCAAACCCACCTATCCTTTTTATACTTGTTAACTCTTTGCTCTTAACCTGTCTTTAATCTTCAACTTAGCTTAGCTCTACATATTTGGTTTATCTCTTCAACATAAAATCCTTCCTCAAAGTATAATAATACCAGATTAAGCATCATCAAGTCTTAGCCTCCATTGGGACGTAGTAATAACACCAAAAGAAAATCATTTCTTATCACTTCAGGTATCCTTCCTAAGGATAACCACATCCACCTTCAACCTTGTAGTATTCAGATCCAAAACAATGAAAACATCAATGAAACATCCTTCCTTAACACTAGCCACTCGAATTAAAGTCCATGAAATGGACATCAAATTCCTTAGGAAGCTCATGCATGCAACCAAGTCTATGGCCTGATCCAAAAAACAAGATTTAGGTGTACACTTAAGCTGATTTTGGTCTTATTATATATATGTAATTTGACTTGATTTCAGCCCTGTAAAAATTCTATAATTCGACATATTTTTTGTCCCACAACTCCCTCTCAAAAGCAACATGAAACCTATCATCATAAAATTATAAAAGAGTATCGTACAACTTGAATAGGGGAAACTCCTTTTCCTTCAAAAATACATAGAGAAAAATGTTAAATCCAACTAATGGCCTAGAACTTGGCCTCTTTCAAAACCAACAAACAAAAGTGACTAAGACTTGGCCTCTAGCACTAAAAAATGATAGAGACACAAAATGATATAAGTAAATATTCACAATCATTACCTTTGTATATATTTCTTACAAATCAACAATGTTATTCTATAACTCAGCCTTATCACCCTTTAATTCAACTTTGTTTCTTGGCTTGTCCCTATCAATTCGTAATTCTACCCTCATCTTGGCACTGTGTTCAAACTCAACACCCCTTCCTTAGTATATATCACTCTTCACTCAAATGACCCTTACCTAAGATTGGAACTCTTCCCTTAGCTTTAATCGTTGGTCTATCCCAAGCCTTATTCAATTTCTTCATCACCAAGTTGCTTTCTTAGTGAGCCACACTGGTGACCTCATTTATACTAGACTAGTGGGGGGTCAAGGGGTAGGGCTGACTTAAATTTTGGTTGGGTATATATATTAATATATTCAATAAATTATATCTCCTCAATGGCAAGGATTTAGAGGGAATGCCACATGTCATTGAAAAGGTATTGAAATATGTTATTTGACTATGTAACATTTTTCTTCATTTGGACAACCTTTCACATCAAGTTCAACCATTTTCAACAAGAAACTAATGCAACACCCCAAGTAAAATGTTCCAACACATTTCCAATTGACCATTGAAGGATAATCATTGCAACTTGGGGGATAGAGGGTATAGCGCAACACCAACCAACCTCCAACCACATACTTGTCATCAACAAATTGTAGGTTGACCATATCATGACCACCTAATGAAGGAAGTTACAAGAGGTAATTGACTACCCGGTAATGAAAGGATAACTGTAATAGAATATCAATCCAACTGCCACCTATCATAACAACTAAATGATTCAGCATTTGTATGGTATTTTCTAATTTTTTGGTGAAATTGGTGCAACTGAGAAGGAAAAACATAAGAATATAACTATTTTCATGATTATCCCTTTAACTCTTTATCAAATTAAGACTACATCATTATACATAAAAACAACCTACTCAACTCGACCTAGGGAGGAGGATAATTAATTGTATTTTTCATTATGAATTTCTACTAATACAATGTTTGTGTCATTGTTACATTCCTGCTCCATAATGTGCATATGGTGTGCTACTAATTTAGGCATTATATTTCTTTCTTAAACAATTCCATGCCTAAGGAGGTAGGGACCCATCCTTAGTTAAGTAATTCATGTTCTTATACATATTATATTTTTGTTAATTACTTCATTTCTTTCTACTATTGCAACTCACTAACTATGTTTATTGATGCATCTCGGTAACCTATTATGTAGTTATGTTTCTTGTTGTAACTCACTATTATATTAATTATTTTTTTCTATTATAACTTGGATGCTGATAAGTAACCCTCTTTCTTTAATACAGCTACAACTCATAATTTTGATCATTCATTTCGTCTATTTCAAAAATATTATGTTTCACTTACTCTATTTTCCTAGTTGTGTAACATTATATTTAATATAGTTTGTTGGATTGGATTCCATATATTAGAGAACATCATCACTTTACCATTTCATATGCATGTTTTTTTGGAGGGATCAAGATCAGTAGAAACCTTAAGTAAGTCACCATTTTACTTCCTATGTGAATTATTGTTGCCTTACTTTCTTCTTGTGTGGATGTTCTACACACATTAATGGTTACAACATTAAGATTCCTAAGCCATTTCCTTTCTTAAAATAGTAGCTTACTTATTATACCAATTATGGAGGCTATAATGTGATACGGATTTAAATTTTATGTTTTTTTCATTCATCTTGGTGCTTTCATAGTGGAAAAAGTGGATGAATCAACTCATGGGACCATTTTACCAGCAAGACCTAGTTTGGCAAATTGGGGTTTGAAACCTTCTGAAAGAATTTTAAGGAATAAAATGACATTTTTAGAGGTAAAAAAAAAAAATATTCCCGCACATTTTTTTCGTATTCTACACATAAATATATTTCCAATGGTGCAAGAAGCTCCTCAAACAGAGTTTGTATGCAAAATTTATGCCACTCAGAAGTTGACCTTTCTGTTTTGTCCACCATAATTCGAGAGGATGACGTGCCACTCCCTATTATTCATGGAAAATTGGATATGTAACCAACCTATCCCATATTTAACCACTTTTACAACTGCTATAGGGTAAACATGAGCTAATATTTACTATGATATGACTTAACATCCAAGTTCTGGTTATGGAAGTAGGGTCTACTAACTGGAAACATACTGCAATATCCTAGGAGCACCACATCACCCAGATACTAGACAACCTTTGTTAATATTATTTCCCTGGGCTAGAAATTTTCTTATCTTAAACCTACATTCCAGTTTCACTCATGTGAAGTTTTTCATGCGGTCAAAAATCTCCATCCACACACACATGCCTTCCTTCATGCAGTTGTAGCCAAGATCTCTCAATTCAAAGGGTGCGCCTAGTAGCCCAGTTCCATATTTTAGGGCTAGCTATAGGGCAACTTCCCATAACAACCAAAAAAATTCTAAAATTCCATCTAAGATGATAATAAGTGTGTATGGTAAATACTAAGGCTAGATATTGCTAAGAATTTTCCAAACACATGATAAAAATTTTGTCAAACATATGGTAAACATAGTATATATAGGTCATGAATGCATATATGTTCACTATCTTCTTAATTTCATTAGAGTCTTATTAAGAAGGCTCAATGCCCTCTCAAGCTAGTTGCATCAAATACTAGTTAGCCCATGCATTCATATAACTATTCAATAAATTATCAAGCCATAAGCAAGACCCATAACAAGAGAATATTATGCAATAAGAATATGCCATTCTTATAACCAGAATGGGTTCAAAACTTACTAGTCTTAAAATAAACACGATAACCAACAAATGTACCAATTAGTCTTCAATAAGAAAATGCAACACAATAATGTATGCATAAAATAAACCAAGTCAGGGAATTCCACAAACCACTTGACCATATATTGGGTTGAACTAGATCTCCCTTTCATCTAATCACCCCTATGCCATATTCCAAGCACAAATGTGGGATCACATGGGATAAACCAAAAGAAAACCAAATAGGGAATGCAAAGGAAACACCACCTCATTCTCCCAACCATAATTTTCATCTCGACCTGTCCATAAATCACTAATACCAAAACAAGCTTGGATGTGTCCAAATTTTTACACCGTACCCAAAGGAATTTTCCTATAACCATCCATATGTCAAGACATCCAAGAGAAATTCCCTATCCAACCTTGACCCTTGGGAATTTTCTCAAGATCACCTCAACCAGGTTCCAAAGTATACTAACCATCCAAATCTTAATCAAATAATAGAACACACTACATCATGATTATATAGGAAATCGAAAGGCAAGGTTGAAACCAACTTTAATACAAGTAAATACCATGCAAATGAAAACAAAATAACCAACTCACCAAATGCATGCACCATGCATTCAAATCTTAGTAATTAAATCAGACATGCAACTTGTTACCTACAATATCCTCATGTTGTAGCTACTTTTCCAACCTTCTTTTTCACTTCCCATGAATTACTTTGCTTGCTTGCTTGCATTAATCCAAGTTCTCTCTCTCTCCAAGTCCAAATTATAATGCTTCTATGTCCAAGTGAACACTAGAATGCTCCAAGAATTCTCTATGTGTAAGAGTGTAAGAGTGACTAAGAGTAACTAAGAGTGCTAAGAGTAGCCAAGAGTAACTAAGAGGGGCATATAATGCTTTCCCTCTTCTTTTGTTTCCTTTTTCTTTCCATTTCCCTAATTTTCCTTTGCATGCATATTCTTGTCTCTTCATCTTCCTTTTCCCCTATTTTCCTTTATTTATTTAATTAATTTCCATTTATTATCCTTTTCCCTTTTCCAATGCCAATTCCAATTTCCATAGCCAATAAGAAAACACAAGTGATGGCCATTATAATGTTTATCCCATTATTTAGCTTGGAATACATGTCCCATGACCTTGGATTAATTTTTTTACATGGAAAATCAACCTGAGGTTGTTACAAACCCCTCCCCTTTGGGGTAACACCATCTTTGATGTCTATGAAACTTATGAACAAAAAAACATACTACTAATAGAGAATTATAAAATGGCTTGATGCAGTATTTAGAATGACAAAATGTTGAAAACCATGACCATCATGCTTCTTATTGGAGCTTTATAACACAACTTTATGCAATATTTACAATACACATATGCATATATAAATATATACCAAACACATTTACTCAACTATAAATGGAGGGATATATCACCCACATTTGGTCATCCATCTCCCATGTAGCTTCATCGAGTCCAAAGTGCTTCCACTATACTTTAACTTACTCTATTGTTCGGTTCTAAAGAATGAGTTTTTTTGCTACAATATTCATTGTGTTTGTAGTTAGAAGTCTCCATATGGTTCCACCTGCAATACATACCATTCAATCACATGGTCAACATCTTGTACATATATTTTAAGTAATGAAACATGGAAAAAATCATGGACTTTCACTCATGGAGGTAGTGCAAGTTTGTATGGCATTGGTCCAGTCCTCTCAAAGGATACCAAATGGCCCACAAAAGTGAGGTGACAATTTGGCACATGAACCAATCCTCAAGCAGCTCCTCTTGGGCTTGATGCGCAAGTACACATGCTCCCCAACTTGAAACTCCTTGAATGTTTTATGGTGATATACATAACTCGTCTACCTGTCATATGATACCTTTAAATTCCTTTTAATAAACTACATCTCCTACTCCATCTCTCCCAACATATCTAGTGCAATCAACACCATGTTCACTGGATCGCTCTAGATGATAGGAGTATTACAACTCCACCCATAGAGAGACTCAAATGGAATAATATTCAAGGATTATTGATTCCAATTATTATAAGAAAAATCCACCAGTGGAAGATACTCCTCCCACTTCCTCTATTGATGCATGATGTACATCCTCAATGTATCCTCAAGAATCCTATTAACCCTCTCTGTCTGCCCATGTTTTTGTAGATGATAAGTTGTGCTAAAAGCTAACTCTTTTCCCAAGCATGCAAACAACTCCTTCCAAAAATTGGAAATGAAATTGGCATCTTTGTCTGATGCAATATTCTTGGGAACTCCATGCAACCTCATTATCTCCCTGATGAATATCTAAGCTACCTCACTAGATAAATTAATAGACTTCACTGCAATGAAGTGAGCTACCTTACTCAACCTATCAACCACGACCATGCTGGAATCATGCATCTTACATTTCCTTGGAAACCCTATAATGAAGTCCATGGAAATGACCTCCCATTTCCATTCTAGAAGAGAAATAGGCTTCAATAGACCAACTAGATTCTTGCATTCAACTTTTACCAATTGATAGTCCAAGCACCTTGAAACAATCTAAACCACTTATTTCTTCAAATTTTTCAATAGTATAAATTCTTGATAGTTGTCAAATTCATATGATATCTTTGGTAGCATTAATACGGCTTGACGTGAAACTATCTCAAGATAAACCTCTTAAACTCACCACTTTCTGGCACATAAATCTTACTTTTGAATATGACCAGACCATCAGTTTTGAGGTGATACTCCTCATCCCTATCACCTTCATTTTGCTATTGTAATATTTACTTTAGCTTCTATTACTTTTCATCATCCTACCCTACATGTAACATCTTCTTCTGTAAATCTGTCCCATAAGAGCTCACAACTCAAATATGATTCACCTGCACTCTCCTATTGAGCGTATTCGAAACCCAAGTTTCCTTGTCTTTAATGTACCTTATCTCAAAATCAAAACTAAGAGTAGCCAACCATATTGCTTTCCTTACATTCAAATTGAGTTAGTCAAACAAGTACCTCAATTCAATATGATCACTCATCAAGATGAACCTTTTTCCAAGGAGGTGATGTCTCCACATTTTTAATGCATGAATGAAGGATACCAACTCATGATTATGAGTCACATAGTTCTATTCGTTTTCATTCAACATCCTTAATTCATAGCAAGCCACTTACCTTTCCTGCATCAGGACTCCACAAATTCCTTCCTTGCAAGCATGTCTACAAACCAAAAACTCCTTATCTAGATCCATAATCTTCAAATATGTAGCATTTGTAAGCAAATTATTTAATTGATCAAAACTAGTTGCACACTCCTCTGTCCATTCAAACTTATTTCCTTTCATTTGAAAATATGTAATAGGGTATCTAGTCTTGGAGAAGTTATTTATGAACCACCTATGTAACATTCTAGTCCCATGAATGATCTAACCTCATCTGCCTTCCTTAGAGTTGTCCACTCCATGATAGCTTTAATATTTTCTAGAACCACAGTTATCCATTCCTTGGAAACAACACGTCCCAAGAAGTGAATTTGAGACTAAATGAAATTATACTTCCTAAGCTTAGTGTATGACCTATGCTCTCTCTATAATACCAACATTCTTTCCAAGCACCCCACATGCTCCTCCTTATTCCTTGAATATAACAATATATCATCAACAAATACTATCACAAACTTATCCAGGTAAGGGCACAACACATTCTTCATCAAACACATGAAATTGGTTGGAACATTAGTAAGACTAAAAGGAAACACCACAAATTCATAGTGCCCATACCTTGTATAGAATGTATTATTTTAAATGTCTTCTTCTTTGATGCACACTTGATGATATCCTCATCCCATATCAATCTTCAAAAACACTATTGCTCCCTTCAATTAATCAAACAAATCATCAATCCATGAAGATGGATACTTATTCTTGGTAGTCACCTTGTTCAATTATTTGTAACCAATGCACAATCTAAGAGTATTGTCCTTCTTCCTTACAAACAAAACTAATTCTCCCCAAGAAGACACACTTGGCCTTATGTATCCCTTATCAATAATTTCTTTTAGATGCAACATCAGTTCCACCAAATCTGGAGTACTTATCCTATAAGGTGCCTTAGATGTTGGTGTTGCTCTTGGTACCATCTCAATAGAGAAATCCACCTCCCTATGATGTGACAATTCTACAATATCTATTGGAAACACATCCTAAAACTATTGCAAGACAATATACTTCATCATTCTCATCTTCCTTCCCTTTGTCACTAGAAACATGAACCACAAACAATACACACCCTTTCCTATGGTTGTGCTTAGTTTGCATAGTTGTGACCATTCTCACTGATGTAGGCTTCACCTTTCCTTTAATAATTTCTTTTCGCCATCGTCATCCAAGCACTTAATGGCCTTCTCATAGCAATCTACTTTGGTCCTATGAAAGAATAACCAGTCCATGCCCAAAAGCATGTTATATGAACACAAAGGTAGAACATTTATATGTGTTGATGTAGTCATGTCATTAAGCTCAAATGCACAAGATCTCACCCAATATTAAACTCCTCTCTTGGTCCCTGTAGCCAACTACACCAACCAAGATTCCGCATGCACTTCTTTATTTAACTGATAATGGTCCACCAAGTTAGGAATAACATAGCTGTAATTTGATTGAGGTTCAACCAAAATAGGAACAAATTGATCACAAACCTTACCTTCCATCTAAATAATGGATGCATGATGATCTGAATGCTTGTTAACCACTATTTCAAGAATCTGAGGAATACTCTAACATACATTCCCAATTGTTTACGCTTCATAGGCACTATAAATAAGGGACCTACAATCCTAGTGTGATGAACAATCTCTCCTATGATGGTATCCACCATAGGTCCAATGCCTCAAAGATTTTATGTCATTTCCTTTATTCTTCTACTCCTCAAGTTGAGACCCATGTCCCCTCTCAATTTCATTTAACTTCTTATGAGGTGCCTCATTTTCCTTGTCACTTTCATCCTAAGATATTCCTCGCTTCTTGAATCATTTTCCTTTAGTCTTCTCATTACCTTTCCAGTCATGCTTCAACTCAGGCTTGCACTTTGATTTCTCATGACAATGCTTTAAATTTATGATGGCTTCCTCCATTGATCGAGGCTCATCAAACTCAATCCTATATTTGAATGGTAAGGGAAATCCACTAATGAACCTTTGGATCTTCACTTTCCCATCCTTGAGATAGGGAACATATCTCAAAAAATCTAGTAATTTTGTTGTATAATCTTTATCTGTCACAGAACCCATCTTTACCTCATGAAACTCCTTGGCATTTCCATATTAGTATCTATCATACAAGTACTTATTCTTTAAGAGTCTTTCAAACTCATCCCAAATCATCTCCTCCTCTCTAATTCCTTTTATATGATCAACATATTCCCACCAGATATCCTCTTTTCCCTTGAGACTAAAGGTAGTTATCTTAGCTTTCATGTTCTCTAAATAATCATGCAATCTAAAAAAAATCTTCATCCCAAGAAACCATGTTTTTTCATTTTTAATTTCTTCATATCTACATTAAAACTAGGAGGCTTGGATTTATTGAATTCTTCTATCAAGTACTTCTTCCCACGCCTCTTATAAGGATGTCAGCAGTGATGGTGGTGATGTCTCTTAGAATTAAAGCTAGAATAAAATACATGATTTCTAGCCCTTCTCTCAGGCGTATCCTATGGTTTTCCACCCTTCACTCTATCATATTTGTCTATCATGTACCCTTTCTAATACCTGCTCCCATCTGCATCATTAGTATTTTCTTCATTCCCATCTCCATGACTAATCCCTAGTTGTCCCTACCTTTACAAGTATAAAAGGCTCTAAAAAATCACTGCATTGACCTCAACTTACTTTTATTAAACTCTCTTAAATCTTTCTTGTGTCTCAATCAACTACTCATTGTCTACCTTGCAACTAGTAATTTATTCCTTCAAATTTCTAAATGTATCTACCACAAAAAGATGATATCCCTCTCCCTGCTTGCTCAATTGATCTCTCCCGTCCTACTAGCATTTCTTCCAGCTTGTACAAAGAGTCATATGAATTGTACTCAACTATTTCTTTCTTCATCTCTTGGCCTTCTATTTCCCTCAATATGTCATTGTTAGCTAAGTAAAACGTAATCGAAACCATACCTTAGTGTATCTCAAGGGAGACTATTGCATCTACACATGTCAACCTTGATTAGCACAATATAACATCACAAGCATACTAGATCATACATGGATTCATAACCAGCACAATAATTATCTAGCATGAATAGATGATAAACATATAGACAATTGACATGCATGCATAACAATCTACATTTACCTCTAGGTTCGGTGTTGCAACCTCACTCTAATACCACGTTGTAACCACCCCATCCCACAATTACTCACTTTTACAAGATATCCATGGTAAATATGAATTTAAAGTTACTGTAAAATGACCCAAAATCCAATTTCTAGTTATGGATGTGCGGTCTGCTAACCGGAAACATATTGCAACCTCCAAGGAACACCACATCACCCAAATACGAGAGAACATTTGTTAATGTTCTTGCCATGGGCTAGAACCTTTTTTTCTTGACCCTACATCCTAGTTGCATGCATGCCAAGTAGTGCATGTGGTCAGAAATCTCTAGCTGCATGGACAATCCTTCTTCCATGCGGTTGTAGTCGTGATATCTTAATTTAGAGGGTGCGAATAGTACCCTAATTCTAGATTTTCAAGGCTAGCTATAGGCCAGCTACCCAAAACCAACCAAAACTTTCCAAAATTCAATATAAGATGATAATAAGTATGTACGACAAATAAGAAGGATAGATATTTGTCAAAAAAATTCAAATGCATGATAAACATTTTTTCAAGCATATGGTAGACATAGTAACCATGAGTCATGAATGCATATCTAGTCACTGTCTTATTAACTTCATCAGATAATCGTCAAGAATGATCAATTCCCTCTCAAACTAGCTACATCAAACACTTGTTAGCCCATGCATTCATATAACCATATAGGAACTTATCAAGCCATAAGTAAGATCCATAGCAAGAGCACATTATACAATAAGAATATGTCATTCTTATAACCAACATTTAACTAGAATCAATTCAAGACATAATTGTCATAAAATCAACACAATAACTACCACATGTTCTCCTTGGTATTCAATAAGAAAATAACACACAATAACATATGCATAAATATAACCAAGTCAAGGACTTTGATGACCCACCCGACCATAGATTGGATTGAACCAAATCTCTCTTTCAGCCAATCACCCCCATTCCATATTCCAAACATGAATGTGAGATCACATGGGATAAACCAAAATAAAACCAACCAAGGAATCTAAAGGCCACACCACCTCATTTCCCAACCACAGTGAATTCACCTCAACGAGTCCAAAAATCACTAATACCAAAACAAGCTTGGATGCGTCTGAATTTCTTCACCATACCCAAAGAAATTTTCCTATCTCCACCCATCTGTCAATAGTTCCAGTAGAAATACTGGCTCCACCCTCAACCCTCGGGAATTTTCTCGAGACCACCTCAACTAGGATATAATGTCTATTGACCATCCAAAAGCTAATCAAAGCAGAGATCCCACTACATCATGGTTATCTAGTAAATGGAAAGGAAAGGCTAAAACCACTGTCAATCTACGCAAATCCCATGACAATGAAAATATTAAAGTAACCAACTGACCAAATGCATGCACCATGCATTCAAATCTCAGCAATGAAATAACACATGCAACATGTAACCTGAAATATCGTCATGTTGTAGTTGTTTTTCCAACATTCTTCTTTGCTTCCCACAAATTGCTTTGCTTTCTTTCTTGATCCTATCCAAGTGATCTCTCTCTCTCCAAGTCCATATGAGAATTCCTCTATGTCTAAGTGAATGATAAAAAATTCCAAGAATTATCTATGTGTGTAAGAGTATAAGAATGACAAAGAGTAGCTAAGAGTATAAGAGTAACCAAGAGTAATTAAGAGAGGCATAGAATGTTCACCCTCTCCTTTTGTTTCAATTTCCCTTAAATTTCCTTGCTTTCTCCTTCATTTTCCATAGCCAATAATAAACCAAAGGTGATTCCTGTTAGCGCTCAAATCTGCCTTAGGCTGAAATAAGGCAACACTCAAGGCCACATCAAACCACGCTCAGCCTCGTAGCTAGCCCTACGAGGACAGGAGAGGGCTCTCTCCGGGTCAAACTTGGAAAAAGGTAATCAAGAAGGCTTGAGATGACCGAATTGATGATTGATTTTAGGCTAGGTATTAAGTACAAAGAGATTAGGATTGATTTTTTATGATTTTGTTGAAATCAAGGGAAAGGCAATTTTGGGTGTGGGGATGAGGCACAGTTTTTTGCAGAGGTCCACTTGGGGCAAGATAGGAAATTGTTTTGATGCCTTAAAGTAGGTGAGATGGATATATCAAACCGGTGAGAGGCTAAGGAGAGCAAGGGGTCTCAAGGATTCTCCTTAAACTGAAGAAAACATAGAATATTAAACAAATTGAAAGGCAGAGCATAGCAATTTCATGGATTCTACCTTAACACTTCATTTGCTTAATAAGAGAAGATTCAATAGAGATAATGATGCACATACACAACTTACAAGTACTAATAGAAAAACACCATCAAGACATAAAGCCACATGGATCCCAAGTAGTGCTGCAAAACCCTGGTCTTTCCTTTGCCAAAAATGTTGGTAAAATATGTACAATATAGTCTCAAAGCTATCCCAAGAGTCCAACCTCTGCTACTGAATGAAAAATTACATATATAGTCCAAGCCAACCCATTCCCTAACTTCTAGGGTTCGAGCTCCTCCTTCTAGGAGCTGTTTCAACCAATTCTAAACTGAGCACTACAATCTAGGCAATCAAAACAACTTGCCTCTATAAGCTAGGAAACCAATTCATTCATTAATTTTTTGTCATTTTATGAATGAATCTTCTAGAATAGGTAAAAAGTGTCATGTCAAATTGAAATTATATCAATTACATCAAAGAGGATGAAAAATCCCACCAAAAGGTCAAAACTAGTCAATGCTGTGTTTTCCTGAGCTGAAGTTGCAAAACTGGCAAATTTTCCCAACGCGTAGCGCACAATTTCTCTACACATAGTGCGCCTTTCAGGCCACTTTTGAGGCACTTACAGGCATCAAAATGAGACAAAAGTGGGCTTGTTGGAAAGTTCTGGATGTCTACTCTCCAGCCCAAGTAGAATTTCTCAATTTGGTGGCTATTTGCCCCTCCAAAATTGCAATCTCCCAAGACTGCTTTCTGTGTGTCCAAAACGTGACAGAATGTCATTTTTTGCTTGTTTTTTGACCTTTCGGGGGCTCAAATCTTCATGAAACTTCTTGGTAGTGGCTGAGCAAGTGTATTTTGTCATGAAAAATCCAAAAATGCTGAGTTTTCATGAAATGGACCTCCCCAACTTAAGGGTAGCGTGCGGCGCGCTACGCGTTGAGGGCAAAAACCTGTTTTTGACAAAAAAAAATAAAATTGCTCCAAATTGTCTGAATTTTGAGCTGAGGGTGTATCATTGAGTGCCATGCTCCTTCAAGGTGGCTTCAGCCAAAATATGAAGTGGATCGGGCCTTTTCCTCCGTTTTAGTGCCTTGGCCAATCGTCTCTTGAGTACCTTCATTTTTGCTTTGCATACATGCATGCGGGCCCAATATTGATTTTTCATGTGGCGGAGCATATCTTTGTCCCTGTTTGCCTTGGCTATCAACTTTTCTAAATGAGTGTTTACACGAATGACTATAGATTCCCGATCGATAGGTGTCAAATCACCGGGTCTCCTACGGGCCAATTCCTGGTCTTCACGAATCTTCCGCTGCTCATAAAGTTCATGCTCATCTTCCAACTATTTGTTGCACTGCTCTAAGTAGTTAATCACCCATTTTGCCATTTGCAATTTCTTGTGCAACAACTCATTCTCAGCCCTTTTCTCTCGGATGATCTCCTTGAGCTCTGAGGTAGGAGAGCCAGCATCAATATCAATGACATCTGTTTCCTGACCTCTTGAAGGACCCTCATCAATCATGGGCCTCTTGCCTCTATCCTGGACCTGTACCTGTGCTGAAGAAGATGGCGAGACCCCTTCCACATGATGTGGAGATAATACTCGTTGTGCCAATGAAGTCAACGAGACCCATTCCACCTCAGGTGGAGATAGTACTCGTCGTGCAGCTGCAAATAAGGCTATGGGGCCTTTCTGATATGTTACATATGCTGGAGCATCAACATGCTCGGTCTCATGAAAGTCAAACTGCTGTGAAGGCCCTCCCTCATCATGGACAATCTCAGGAGGTGGGTGTGGCACCGTGAAGAAGTCGCGAGAAATGAAATCCTCCCATGGAATACCCTGTTGTGCCAATTGATGCATCACTATGATCTCGATCAGTGCATAATGATATATACTTTTGAGTTGTTGTGCGGGGTTCTTCCTTTGCACTACAGGCACCATCTTTTATATATTTCGGCACATGAAAAATGGAATGTTCATCATTCGTACCCGGGTAAAATGCATCAACAAATGGATATGGTACGAATATAACTGTGAAAATCTGCCCTCACAAGTAAAATAGCGCATAGTAGGCCTCATCAAGGGTGCATACTCCTCCCTTAGGAATCTGAAAGGAAAAATAGTAGTAAGGTGCCTCATGCATCCAGGTTTGATGTATGGTTGATAATGAAATTTGTCTAACAGCTTGCACTTGGTCCACTCTTCCCCAACATTTGGTATTCTGGTGGCTTGAGCAACAACCTTGGGTGATAGTGTGAAGTCTACTCCTGCAAGGTTCACATGACCATTGTGCAAATGTAGGACAAACAAGCAGACTAATTCTCTGTGATGTTGAATTTGTGAGATCCTTTCACAATACTCAAAACATGATTGGTACCAAAAACAGGTCACTGCAAGTGGAAAAGCTTGCAAATAAGCCAAAGAGGTGGGCTCCTCCCTAACATGCCGACCACCTTTACCACCCTTGTGATACCTCCTAGGCACTTCTACCTCCGGTGTTGAATCACTGTCATAACTCTGCTCATAATCTGATTCGGTTTCTGACATGGTTTTGGAGGAAAAATGACTGAAATGTAATGTTGACTTTGCACACAATTGATTGCTGTTTGAATTTTTCATATGTTGTTTTTTTCTTGAGTTAAGAGAGGATTTGTGTGCTTGCTGGCAAGTTACAGGGCGAAAAACCTAACGCGTAGCACGCCTTGCCCAACGCGTAGCGCCCCTCTGACGCGTAGCGCACATGTAAAATTACACTGAAAAAAGTTCCCTAACGCGTAGCGCGCCCCCAACACGTAGCGCACCCTTCCTGACGCGTAGCGCGCCTCTAAAACTGCCCACTTTGCTCAAGAACTCCTAAAATCGCCTTTGCAAGGTTTCACTTAGCTTGTGAGAGGCAAATGAGTTGCAAATGAAGAATGATGTGCTTTTATAGGCTTCCTCTAAATTTTCATTTGCCCAAAACCCACTTTATAATGTTTTGAATGTTGACACTTTTTGAATTAATTGGCTCTGACTTTTGGTTTCTTTTCTTTGAAAAATTGGTTGAACTGATGATTTCTTCTGAAAATTTTTGCAGGGATAGATTCTAAGGTGCTTTGGAAAAGGAGACCAAGGCTGCACTTCAACATTTGGAGAGTTTGAAATTTTGAGAATTTTTACAAAAAATGAGATAATGACCTTTGTTTTTCAAAAACAGAGTTTTGAAAACAAGGTGAAAATTTAGTTGTACAGTAGTGAGAATCGTTGAAATGATGCTTTATGAAGGACATCCCTCTGGCCTGCTGGTCCTTTATGACCTCTCAAAACAAAAATTGACTCAACCCTAGACCTAAGACCTCGAAATTTAAAACAAGACAAATGACCCTTTGAAGATTTTATTCACTCAAACAAACCTGAACCAGCAATGCCAAACAAGAGGGGAATAAAAGACACAAACTCCTCCAGCAGAGTTATGGCATGCCTAACTGAATGCAACATGATCACACTGATGGGACACCTAATTATGAAATGCAAAAAGCTTTGATCTCTGGTGGAGGGCTACTAGACCAACTCTAACAATTCCCACTATTGTTACACATCATTTTGTCACCATGACACTTAATCGATATAAACGGATTTCTCGCCATCCATCAATATGTTTCATTGAACTCCCTTAGAGGTCAAACAACCAAAAATACCTTGAAGAAGATGAGAAATTTAGGAAAAATAGCTTGTATACTTTGTTAAGTAGGTTCTATGTGCTTTTCCCTTGAATTATTTGCACATTTGTTGAACTTATCCCAGAGAACAACGTAAAACTGTGCTCTATCTACCATTGTGTACCACGTAGGTGAATCAAAGAAAGTAGAAATAAAAATTACATTCTAGAAACATAGTTTGTAGAATATATTCCAACTTAATTCTTCCAGGGGATTCTTGTTCGAGTTATAACCTATATATGGTGGATCTTAATCCCTTTCCTCAAGGAATCCTAATCCCTCAATTAGAGGATCTCACACTCCTCTTTTGGATCTGAAATTTCTTCCTCTTTGCCTATAAAATAACTAGAGGACAGAAGGATTGAGGAGGTCAAAACTTAGAGAAGATAAACTGATGATGCTAGTTTGAGATTGGAAAGATTATCATCTAAGGAGGATATTGGATGCATTTGGGAGGAACCTCACTACATCAAGGCAAAGGTTGTAAGGATCTTTTTTTTATCTTTGATTAATACAAATGAAATTTTTTACCCATTTAATTGTCTTATTAGAATGATGAATGGTCTATAATTCGTTACATGTTCATTACAGTAATTTCGATTCCTAATCTCCTTGATCATTAATTTAAGTTTGTTTGAATTATTATGTCACATATGTTTTTTATCCTTCTTATGTTTATGGTTGCAGGTTTTACCAAGCATTGAGAGGATGCATCAAGGCACAACAAGGGATCTTCATCAAGCATTTCATGAACAGGTAAGAGGCTCGTTTACCATCTTTTATATATATAATTTAAATGAGATAAACTTAGGGAAAGAGTCATTTCAATTTTCCATTTGTTTCTATTTTCCATGTAGGATCTAGGGAGATCACTCTATCCAGCAATAGGGATTTGTCCACGATAAAAAATTGGTGACTCCGCTAGGAAACGTTATTGTTCTCTTCCTTTTCCTTAGATTTTTTTTTCCAATCCTTCTTGGTTAGCTTCACCAGAGTCTTCATAAAATAATGAATTTTTAGATCTGTATTATTGATTGTTTGGTTTTTTTCTTGGGCTTATGATCCCTGCGTTATTTTTGTTCACCAATAGAGCGCATTTTTGCATTGTTGTTCACTTAGCAACAAAGTGCATGCACACTATGTTACACTGTTAACCCGCGTAGTCATTTGAAATTTTTGAAAATTTAGCTTTTCTCTCAACCATGATCTAAATTTTGATTTCTAGAACTGTCATTATGTTTGTTTAGACTGTTTAACATCTCTTTTGAACTTGTTTGAGTGCTTTGTTAATATTTTTTGAGAATTAGTCCCCTTTGCAAAAACTGATTAGGGTTTTGTCTAATTAGTTTGCTCATTGATAAAAAAGAGATAGGTTATTATAGTTATAAGAGAGGCTTCGGCGTAGATCACATGAAATAGACTTTTGTCGACGCGTTTCGAACCAACTAGTGTGGTTCATCGTCAGGACAAGTTGAAGAGACAGATCAGGCCTAGCATGTTAAATAGACAGCGCAGAGACTCCAACAGCTACCTAACGGCTAAGTTTGACTCTAGGACCCACGCCAAAATTATATTTAATTTTATTATTATTTTTACAATATTATATTATTCTATTTCTAGAAAAAAGAGAGGATAGGTACATTTACTAACTAATCGAAAGTAATTATCAATAAAATAATACCGATGGTTAATTTAAATGGTTATTATTAAATTATTTATTGTTTGTATGATTTCCAATATATAAATAAATATATATTTTATATTCATTTATTAATATCTTGATTAAGTATATAAATGAGTTATTTATCGATGGTATGTTAATGAACTTATTAACTTTACTAATTATTAATACCATTCTTAAGGGTTAGTTGGAAAAATATTTAATTATTAATACAATAATATTAATTGTTATTTTAAAGATTTAATTATTGTTAGAATGATTTCATTTACATAAATAAATATATAGTCTAAATTCATTTATTAATTAAAGGTAAGTTAATATGCTTACAAAATTATTAAATTTACTAATTCTTAATATTATTATTAAAGATATAAAAGAGGAATTGATTTAATTTCTTTTGAGAGATAATATATAATATTATATATATATATATATATATTTATTTTTAGTAAGTTAAAGAGATCAAATGTCTAGAAAGCTAATTCCTTAGAATTAATAGCTAAATAATAACTAAAAAGAAGCAATCACAAATAAAATATCAATAACTGTAATACAAATTGCCCTAAGAATATATCATAGTCTAGATACATTATTAATAACATAATGAGTTAAATAAATAATTACCATAAAAGGGTAAAGGACCTTCCTTAGAGATAGGTTATCCTTAAGGTTGTTGTATCCCTGTCTTTTTCTATCAAACACATCAATATACTTCTTAATCTTTCTTATTTGTAATCAATTTATTGTGTAATTACAAATTAGGGTTTCTCTAGATTTAATGTTTTTGTGAGGAATTTTTGTCATTTTTGAATGATAGAAGGAATTGTTTCTTTACAATCTTGGAATTTTTTGTAATTACACTATTGATATCATCATATCAAAGCATTCATAGGGAAAATGCATTTTTCTCCAACTCTTGATTGATTTCTGTGTGTTTAAAAGTTTTGAGTGATAAATGATAAAGGGTATTTTTTGTTTGTTTGATCTTTGGGAAAATTTGGATCTTACTTTATTTCTACATGTTCATTGCATTAGAAATGAAATTGGATATCTTATAAAGAATTGGTGAAGTTTTGAGTTTTGTATTTCATTTTGAAAAATCAAAGAAACTCTTGCCTTCTCTTAATTAGAACTTCATTGAATTAAAAAATTGCAATTTACATGTTCGATTGCATTAGGATTTTGAGTCATGCCATAATATCATAAGTTTCACTTTCATCACCTACTGAGTAAATAACAACTTAATAACACAACTTTAATTAAAATTAATCTAGAATTTTATATTTTTAGGGATCTTACCACCCACAATAGCTTAATTCTAGGGCTTTGGCATAGGAAAGTGAGTAAACTTTCCAAAGCTATAGATAAATAATAGAATCTTGCAATAGGGGAGAAAATCCAATTATTTCAGGTTTTCTCTGGGAAGCTCTTCTTATACATTATTTAAGCACGAGATCATGTCAGATCTGGTGAAGTGATAATACCCACTTCATTGGATATGATAGAGTGATTTTCACATATTACAATGGTATCTAAAGGTACTTGAGGTCACTTGAAAGTAAACCTCCAATTGATCACATGAAGGAGCTTTCAAGGGGATTAAGTGCGTTACTCTGCCCTTGTGTGTACGTCTGATCTACGATTTCCCCCCCAGGTAAAATTGTTGTATTTGGTTAACTTAGTGACCATAATCCTAGGGATCTACCTAAGGTGGTGGAAAAGGGAAGGTCTTGTTGTACCTAGAACAGATGTTAGCTATACTCACTTGGATTTTTTGGAGGGTAATCTTTGCTCGAGATGGCATAAACGAAGTTACTTGCCCCGGATCGTTTCATTAAGCAGGTTGTCATTGTAAATAGTATGAAACACTCATATCTATAAATATTTTCACTTTCATCTCTAAGAATTTGGATTTCATCACCAACTAGTAAATATTGATCTTTGTGAAAGGTGATTGTGTATGGTTTCAGTGCCTAGATTTTTTAGCATGTGTTACTTTGTTTGTTTTTACTTTTTACAAGACCTTAGTTGTGGATTGTGAATATTATTTATTTTTTATAATAAAATTTATTTGGATTAAATCTAATGGAAATAATGTTTGAAGTTACCAATAAACACCTCCGTTTTAACGGGAATCCTAATCCTTTTCTTCATTTTCCAAATGTTTGTCCTCCTTATATGGCTACATTGTCACTTCCAGGATTCATGATAGGTTTACCTGTATGGATATTCTCAACTTCACTAATTCCAAATACTCCAATTATACCATATCAATCGAGTTTTTCACCTCAACCAAATTCACCATCTCAACATCACCAACCTATTGTTGACCCTTTACCTTCTTCACCCAACATGTCCTCCTCCCTTTCTTCTTCTTCACTTGGTAAAAGCCTTAATGCTAGTAACCAGGTGACTAAGAAGAAGAAGAAAGGGAAGAAGACGAAAAATAAAGATAAGAAAGTAGTCAACCAACCAACCATGGTTGTATGTTTTGATAATTTTGAGGAAACTTTCTCAATGCATCGTAAGAAAAAATACCCTTGCAAGCTTTGTAAGGGTCACCAATTCCTTATCAATTGTTTTGATATTCCTAAGGTCTTGGAAGTATGGTCAAATAGTTCATATCAACTTGATGTTGATCCACGAACCAGTGATTCTCAGATTCCAAGGAAAAGGTATAAAGTTAGGTTTCCTTGTAGGTTATGCAAAGGGACTCATCATAGTCAACTTTGCACTTACATGGATGAAGCCTCAAAATTGTTGGAAAAAATTACTATTTCACAACAACAAATTCCAACTAATTACCATAAACACTCTCCACATGTATCGTTAGTTGATGAATTGATTGAACTAAATCCAAGTACATTCAATCCCACTCTTCCATTTGAGAGTGAAACATGTGTCACTCAGGTTGATGGACCATTTGATGATTAATTGGTCGAATTGATTCCATCTTCAATCGATCCTACTCTCCCTTTAGAGAGTGAGCTTCATACCGCTCAGATTCTTCATGTTATCTTAGATTCTTCTACACATGGGGGCATTTCACCTATTTTTTTTAACCACATCTAAGTAATGAGGCTATTTCTTTTGATTGGAGTAGTCTAACAAAACCTCATATTCCTTCTCCCACCCCTTTCCAAATTATTATGAAGGCTTATGGTAAGAATTTGCCTCGTACAAATGTAGATGAAGGTGCTTATGTCAGAATTTTATCCTCGACTACTTGGCAAGATTTGGGTTCCCCTCATCTTGTGCATATTACACAGAATTTGTTAGCTTTAAATAGAACCGTTAGTAAACCTTTAGGGATCCTTCCTAAGATACCTATTACCTTGGAAGGTAAAATTGTTTGTATTGATCTTATGGTAGTCCAAGGTCCCTTAGATTTCAATTTTCTCCTTGACCAAGACTATGTCTATTCCATGAAAGTTTTCGTATCAACACTCTTTTGCATGATGTCCTTCCCTCACAATGGAAACATTGTGACAGTTGATCAAATCTCATACGTTGAACTTGCTTTGACTACCAGTCATCTGAAACCCTTGAATATTCCTTATATGGAAGTGGTACCTAACCCATCACGGGTTAATTATGTGGCAACAAGTCCCATGTTTTCAGTTACTGATGTAAGCGAGCCTCTCATTGTCTTCTCAACTTAGTTTTACTTAGATCTGGTAACTTACATAGTCAAAACTTCAATGGGGGCATTTGAATATGATTTTATTATCCCTATTGATCCCCTTGAAATGTATTCCTTCTAGGGAACTGTTCTTCGATCTGATGAATACCTTTTGGAAGCCATGATCAAGGGGTGTCCCTTCATGTGTGTTTCTTCCATATGGAGCCATGAAAAATTTATATGAGGATAGTTCTTTTACTGTGTCAGCCTCATTAAAAAATGAAACAGATCCTTATGAGGATTGTTATTTTACTATGTCAACATCATTAAAAAATGAACCAAGTGCATGAGGGTAGTTCTTTTACTGTTTCAACCTTGTTAAAAAATGAAACAAATCCCTATGAGCATGGTTCTTTTCCCATGCCAATATCATTAAAAAATGAAACAAATTCTCCCCTATTTGAGTTGAGTTTTTAACTAGATCTCATAAATGTTAAGTCGAGTCTTTCTGATCTCATAAACAAGCATTCATTTCATCCACCTATTAGTAAATTGTAGTTTACTTAGGTGAATGAAATTAAGTTTGGGGGGAATGTGCCCCTGCAATAATTATGTTGGGGGGATGCAAACTAATCTCAAGCAAAATTTTTATTTGTTTCAAGCTTGTGAAAAAATGAAACTTATCTCCAGTCCATTTCAATTATTATTTTCAAGACTCATTAAACTCATGAAAATCCTGAGCTTCTTTTTCTATCTTTTCATGCTTGTAAAACGTACATGAAAATGTCGAGTTATTTCCATCCTTTCCTGCCCACTAATTAAATTTAAAGTTCGTAATAAGAGTATATTTTTATCACTTTTTTGAACTTGTTAAAACTTACAAAAAATCAAAATGATAAAGTCCTCTTTTAAGCCCTTTTCGGACTCTTGAAATATGAAAAGATTGTTGAGTACTTGATTGTTCGAACTCATAAAAGTAAATGAACAACCTGATCCGGATTTAAATAGGAACGCAATAGATTACAGAGATAACCATAAATACAGAGATGCGATAACCATGAATAAAGAGATGCAGCGGAAATAATACTTCATTTCATTAATGGAAAATATCGAAATATGCTTACAGCTAGAAATGGAAAGAAACCAGCTAGGGCGATGGTAGCTTATCTCTGAGAAGAGAACTGTTCCGAACTGAGTTATAATGAGGCTCGAAGGCCTATTTATTATTGAGAAACAATGGAAAACCCTTCACATTCCAAAACCTAACCCCAGAAGATGAAACACCAAATTGTGGGCCCCGTTTTAGGTAAATTGGTACATCAATTTCCCGGGGTCGTAACTTTGGCATATGATCTCCGTTTGATGTGTATGATAGCTTGTTATAAAGATCTATCTGAGAACTACCACTTTGCGAAGGACAACATCGGTCCATGGACCCATGTTGCCCCCAGATTTCCCAAAAAACGTCGTTTAGGGCCTCAAAACGGTTCCGGAAGTTCAGGACCTGAAAAAACTGCTAAAAATAGTAAATTGTGCTACAATTACGGAA
>APFE030620132.1:0-10816 GCA_000404065.3 Pinus taeda | reverse complement strand
ATATATATAGAGTAAATCAAGTTAAATCCACCTTAATTTATGTAGTGAATCTATCGTGGATGGAGAGGGATCAAATCCCTCAAGGTGCAATCGTTCCCTCAAGGTTTGCACCTTTAAAGATTTGATCCCTCTTGGCTCATGATAGATTGAGAGTTAAATGAATCTATGATTGTATTAATACAAATTGGAGGAAGTGCCTTCACATAAATATCTCATAGTTGATATTCATCACAAGTTCAAGTGAAATTATAGCATTGGGAAAATGATAGATGAAAGATGGAACTTAGATTATTATGAACTTCAAAACATTTATAAATCAATGGACCTCTTGCCACTCCTATTATTTTATATGGATGTGAAGCTTGGGGATGTATTATATCTAAAGAATCATGGAGAAAAATTTAAAAGAATTTTAGAACTTATAATTTCTAATTTAAAAGTAATGCATCTAATGATACCTCCACATAGAAGTGAACCTTTTGCCCCACTTAGAGGATGGTTGTGACCAAATAACCAATGTATAAGAATAAGGTAAACAACATGGAAGATAAGAGACTTCCTAGAATTATTTAGATCTCCAACCAGAACCACTTTTAGTTCATCTGAGGTTGGCATAAAAATGGTCAGTCTTGGCTAGCTAATTGGCAAATCAAGGAAGAGATCATTTTTTTTACATTCAAAAGAAATGATAACTAAGTTGGTCTAGTACTCAGGTGACACTTGCTTAGACCACTATATCTTCTAGATATCTATATACCCCTTCAACGTACACTGGTGAATTAAGAGATTTGAACCTTAAACCTACTAACAGTTAACACTTCATTTTCATCACCAATTAAACTACCCAAGAAAACACTAAAAAATTGAATCAAATACATAAATAAAATTTTAAATAAACCCAAATAATCAATTAAAATTTTAAACAAATCCAAATAATCCTTTCTTCTTAAAATTCCAATCAACTTCCTATTATCACTACTATTACATAAAATAAATCAAATGCAAACATAAATTTTTATCATAATTTTGAGAAACATATGCATATGCATCCGCTTAATCTGGAGGTTCGGTCTGCTTAGAACTATCGCCTGCGGCAAGACCAAAACCAAATTCCAGGCAGCTACTGATAACTATGGTCTTAATCTATACTATGGCTTTAACTAGATTAAATAACGACCAACAAACAAATGCCTGAGATTTCAGTGGTTTTATTTGCAAATACAAATCCTGGGAACATCTGATTGCTCATGCGACCTAGTTCAAAATAATCCTTAAATAATAATCTGTAGAGTTCTCTGTGTATTTGCCTGTGCATCATGGATTCAAGTGGCTTCAATCTGCGAGGAATTCTTTGAGATATCAGCTTTTGCTAATCTCCAGAAAATATTATTCAAGGAAATCATAAAAGCATCCTGGAATTCATCAAACCTTGATTCTGGGTCACCATAAACCAAACCAGGCATAATTTCCTGAATTATGGTCTTCCTCATTTCTTTCCTCTGTTCATCTGGAATCTTCTGCAGAACCTCTATTACGTTTATCTCCCTTTGTTTCACACTCTCTTCTGGTATGTAAACCGAATAGGAGCTCTGGTTAGCAGGCAGATGCCATGGATACTGATAATATGCTGTAAAGGGATTGAACAGCACTGGAATGCATCCAGCTATAAGAGAATCGAACACGGATTTCCTAGTAGGACTATCACCAGGAGGCTGAAGGCAGAATTCGGATTTCATGAAGAGCTTCACTGTGCTTTCGGGACTGAGGCAAACATTGGAGTTGCAATTCAAAAACTTGCAAGCCTCTGGTCTGCTTGAACACTGTTCGATGAGAATGGAACGAATGTTTTCAGTCATTTTGGGTCTGGGTGCACCTGCAAAGCTTATCAGATGAGGCCTCTGGCTTTTGCTGATCCCTATTTGCCATTGCCAAATATCATTATCAGAACGAGGATGGAAGAAAGTGGGATGTGGGATGCCAATTTCATCCATATCCAATGGGTTGCGTTCAATCAAAAGCTTTGTAATTGACTTCATTTCAGGCAGGTGTAACAGCCTGCTCCCCCATGTATCAGTATCCTTCCATCTCCTGAAATCCCATGAGATCTTGCCCAGCACCAGAACATGATCTCTTCCTCTGTTTCTTCTCCACCATGGCTGACCCTGAAGCCAGTTCACAAGCTCGAGGGCTAGTTCGTCTCGTTTCTCGTTGCTGATATTCTTCCTGAGATTCCATCTTATCACATCGAGGCCTCCATAGTAGGGAATGTAGAACAAATTCGCCTCCGCAGGATTCGAAACCAGACATGGGTGCCTTGAGATTCTAGAATGGAAGACGAGCTCCAGGGCATATTGATGAGTCTGATAGCAGTGCTCATAAAAATTTTCGATGGGTTTCCCCATTCCTCCATCGGTAAAATAATCACAAAAACTGAACCACGGAATCAAACTGTGGCATTGCTCCACCAGCTCTGTGTTGAATTTTTTGGGCAGATCGTAGGCATATATTTGCCTTCCCCTGCATTGTTTCTGGCTGGGACCCTTCATGCCTGCAGGCATAGATTCAGTCCTAATAGTCTCTATGTACATTTTCTCCAAATCTTGAGCAAATGCAGCCTTTTCTCCATCATTACTCTTGTTCCCAGTTATGGTCAATTCATTCGACACAGCTCCAGGTTTCCCCTGCGCTGAAATCTCAACATGGGTAGTTGGTCTCTCCCGTTTCAGAGCCACTACTCCATGCCCATTAACAGACTCATTGAGCAATGGCGACTCAATTTTCAAGTCATGACTTTCCACCCTGAGCCTTAGAGTCTCTACATCATCAGCAAAATTAATTGTGTCATTCTCAAACACAACTGTCTGCTGTGAGAAACGCACAGTACTGACAGAAACATAATATGCATTCAGCCAACGGCTCTGAACGCAGGCATGAAGAAAAGATAGAGGCAACCAGCATGCCATAACCCAGAAACAAATAATAAGCATGAGAAGCAATGGTGGCAACAGCAGCACTGGCCGAATTACAGTCGCCATACGCTTCATCTCTAGTTCCGATCCTCCCACCTTCCTATTTTTCTCCTCGTGGTGTTTTTCATTTATAGGTTTTTGATACATGTTAATGATAGCTAGCACGGGTAGGTTAGTTTAAATATAAATTAATTAAATTACAAAAATAATACAGATTTTTTTTTAATCGCAAAAAATAATTAATAAAATAATGTAGGGTTAAATGTTAAATACCATTAATTAAAATAATGTAGGGTTAAATGTTAAATACCATTAATTAATATGGTTTATATTGAAGTAAAAATACTGTAAATAAACCATAATAATAATGGGGTTGAATTCATCAAAAACTAAGAAATACGATTAATATTTGGTTTTATATTAAGGTTTATACATCATATTAGTATTTTTGATGCTTATTTTATGATAAGATTTTTTTTGTTATTATAAACAAAAAAATATAATTTAATTTATTAAAAAATATTTTTTTATAATAATAAAGTATATATAATAAGTATTCTTAATTGGAAACAGAGAAAAAGAAGAAGTAAAAATAAAAAAGTTAAATAAAAAGGAAATAAAACAAAAAAATAGTAATTAATAGAAATAGAAGTTACTAGACAACCTATAATAAGATCTCAACCAATCACATTACAAATAAATAAATTTAAATAATAATAATAATATAAACAAAAATTGAATTCTCAATGTTAAACTATCCATAAGTGGCATAAATTTTGGTCAAATACACATTAATACAGTGAAAGGGAACAATACCATACCTTGAGGATTTAAAATAGTAATCATTTTCTTCTAAGAACTGGTAGCTTATAGAAGGATATACAATTATTTCAAATACAAATGAAAATTAAGATAAAATTTTATTTGTCAATAAAAAAAATATTTCTTAATTTTGTTAGTTGAATGGCAAAGACATTTTGATTTATCATTATTTTTATGCTTTTTTCTTTATTGATTGTTTTTCTATATACTATAAAAATAAAAAAAGAAGAATGTTAACGATTTTTCCCAATATTATGATAGTTCAAAAGAGAAATGTTATATTTTTTTATATAATAGAATTTTATTGTTATGGAGCTCATGCATGCACATACAACTATTTATTGAAATTACATCATTGTAATGAGAATTGAAAATTAAAAGCTTTTTTTATAGATAAAGGAGAAACAATTCCAAATAGAATCAACTCCCCATGTTCTTGCCACTAAGATTTACAAATGAGATTTACTTGCGTCTTTTTACTACCTACTATGCATGTTTGCATTTACTACTTGCTTTACTTGCTTGGATTTATGAATACTACTACTTGCATCTCTTCATTATACTAGAAGACACAACAATGGACACTAGTATCAAAATTGATTCAATATAAGTTCCTTTGACATTGAATAAGTATTATTAAGTTAAACATTCATTTTTGTTGACAAAAAATAATGTTATTCCTATGTTCCTTTGTATATGGTGTTATGCATCATAATGCACATGTGCACCAATCATTAGGCCTATAACTCTTATGGAAAATGATTCTTATAAATTATATTTTTTTTATAGAAATTGTGTTGTTGGAGGTTCTAAATAATAGTTTTTTTTTTAACATTGCAAATTTTTTTTTTTAACATTGCAATGATATCAACAAAATAAGGCTATATTTTGATTGTCTTTAAAAAATTCATAGCAATTATTTCAACAATTGGACTATTTATCCTCTAGGAACATATAACAAAGAAGAATAGTTTCATTGTATTTGAAGAATGGTATCCAAGAGCTGAAAAAGTAAATGAATTTCTTCCTATGATCTATATATAATATATATAATATATTATTATATTATATATATATATATATATATTTATATATATATACGATATATATTTTATATATATATGATTTCCTCGATATTATTTCTATATAGGAAGTAAGTAAATAGTCATGTTAAATTCCTTCCATATGATTCTTGTATAGATCATAATACTAATGAATTAGTGTTCAACAATGACATCTATATGGATCTCTTCATGTGTACTTGGAGATTTGATCTAGTTTGTAGATTTGACACAATAAGAGGTGTGATTTGTGAGATATACATGAAATTTTAAATTGTAATTATTTTTGTTTGCAAGTTAAGAGACATTTATATGAACCATCCATAAAGAGATATACATAATGCCTTATCCTTGTTGCCTTTCCATGGAATTGAGACATGTGGCATAGCAACAAAACTTTTATCCATTTGAATAGTTTAAACTTGACAATAAAACCAAAAAGATCAACACAGGATTGCAGCGGGGTTGCTACTAGTATTTGTGTGTGTGTGTGTGTGTATATATATATATAAAGAAATCACCTGAATGGTATCAAGTATGTCATCCTCCTCTTTGGAGATCAATAACTCTAGGTTTGTTAGATTTTTGGCTAGATGCATGGCTTAGTAGATCAAATTCCTCATTTTCTTTTGCATTTCATCAACGCTCAAGAGTATCCCATGTTGGGTTTCAAAAAACTGTATCTAGCCTTTGGCAATGCTGCTCTCCAGTTGCTAGTAAAAAAATATTTTACATATTCATATGAAATGAATAGTTTATTTTATTTTAACTTGTTATTACCAAAATGAGATTGACCATTCCCTTCAAATTTGATCCCTAGAGTTTAAATCTTTACCAATCCAATTGTTGTGTGGAGGGAATTCTTTTAACCTATAAATGGAGGGGATTCTTTTATCCCAACTTTCATTTCCCAAATTAATGAGTATGTGTTTTTTCATAAAAATATGAGTTGACAAGTGCAAAGGTTCAAATCTAAAACTAGTAGAGCAACATCTATGTAATTTATTTGTTTATTTTTTTTAACTATGGTGAATTCGTAACTAGTTGGAATAATCTCGGAAGACCTAAGATCAAACCTAGTGGCTGCCACTATAACACCCAGAGTACATCCAATAGACCATAAGCCCTTATACCCTATGAATTTATGATTTGGCGACCATAAGCCCTTATACCCTATGAATTTATGATTTGGCATTAGTTAGGACTCGACTGAGGGTTGGGGGCCTACTCCTTGAGCCTTATCACAAGAAGCCAAAAATTTCCCATGATTTCAAATCCATGATGAACATCTTTGGCCCATTATGATAAGGCTCAAGTGGTTCCCCCGCCTTTGTGGAGTCTCATGTCTTGTTAAGTCATAAATTCCTAATATATTTGTTTGATTGGCTATTGAATATACTCTTGGTATTATAGTGGCAACTATTAGGTTTGACCTTGAGCTTTGCTTAAATTACTCTAAAAAATTACTAATTTACTTAAAAAAAAATTAGCTAATGTTAAAAATTTACCATCATTATTATAAAAAAACTAGACATTAACATCACATATTTTTTTAAATACAGCTTCCTGATATCCTTATTCAATTATTTACGTAGACTAAAATATATATTATACTAAAACTATTTTGATGATCTGTTCGGAAACTTTCTTATGTTTGGAACGTAGGGAAGAGAAATTGACATGTGATCAGAACATTTCAAAATATTAATATTTAGCATAGCACGACAAAATGTAACCACTTTTGTTTTATTTTTATATTTTAACATAAATATATTTTTTCACATAGGATTTCCTGACATCATTGATTCAATCTTTTGCGAAGACTAAAATATATATATTTATACTTAAACTTTTTGATTCTGTGTTTCGGAAAAAAATTTACGTAAGAGAAACTTATTTGCGAAGACTAAAATATATATATTTTATTACTTAAACTATTTTTGATTCTGTTGTTCGGAAACTTTCCCTATGCTTAGAATGTGTAAGAGAAATTGATAAGTGATTAGGGGACATTTCAAAATTATAATATTTATTCAAGCACGAGAAATCTAGCAGATTTTATTTTATTTTATATATTAATTGGAATATTATATTTTTAATTTTTTAAATAATTACGAAGGTTTAAGATTCTGTCTTCGGGAACTTCCTTAGTTTGGATGTATGGTAAGAGAAATTTGAACTGATTAGGACCATTTCAAAATTATTTAATAGTTATCATAGCATGTTTGGAAATGTTAAAACTTTATTTTTATTTAATATATAACTGAAAAATTATTTTTATATTTTTTAATAAATATGAGTATTATTTTATTTTCATGGGTAAAATATAATAATAATTAAATAATATATATTTATTTTATAAATATGTATGAATATTTAAATTTAATAAATCATAAGTGAAATATTATTATATATTAAATTAGAATTTTCTTGTTCATAATAATATTAGTAAAATATGTTTATGAGGTTAAGAATAGATAGTGGCAGGTAGTTTGTTAAGGTACTCTATGGTGAAAAGGCTATTTTTTGGAAATTCTCTAGGAAAAAAATCAAGATATGCTAAGGGCTGGTGTGGGCCAGTTTGAGTGCAATCCTCGGGTGATTTTGACAACTTAGATGCCCTTGGGTATTGGCTACTCAAACCGTAGTTTAGACATGCAAGTCATCTCAGTATTCAATGTGCTCATATACAAGCCATTAGTTATAAGTTAAGCATAGTGATTTTGACAACCTAGATGCCCTTGGATCTTGGCTATTCGAACTGTAGGTTAGACATGCTAGTAATCAGGCATGCTAGTAATCTTAGAACTTACTATGCCCGGATAAAAGCCATAGTTATAAGTTAAGTTTTTCTTCACAAGTGCAATGATGTATACCCCATATGAGAAATATACATATATTGTCAATATTGTCAACATCTTATCATGTTGCTTGTAGGGATTAATCTTGATGTATATATATATTATAATATATTAATATATATTATTAATTATATATTATATATGTATGTGGATTCATCCTAGTTCATATATTTATATTATATATATATATTCAATCTAAGGTGGTTGGGAGGAGGAATGATCCTCCTAAGTGTTTATGAATTGTTCTTAGATTTTGACTAAACAAATTGGGAAAACAAATTATCTTTTATTATCAGTATATTTACAATTACTATCATTGATAATTTAAAGATAATTTGTTTCCCAATTTGTTTATATCAAATCTAGAAACATTCAATAAAAACTTAGGAGGGATTCCATTCTTCCTCCCAACCACCTTTAGGAATTTCTTATATATATATATTTTTTATATATATATTAATATATAATTTACAATTTTACTATCATTATAATTTAAAAAGATAATTATTGTCCAATAGTTTTATATCAAACTTGGCTGGAACATTCAAATCAAATTAATTTAGTTAGATTTTGATAGCATGAGAAAACTTTCTATGTTTTATGAATCACATTTGTTAAAAAATTATATTTAATTATTATCTATATAATATATAAAATGCATTATTATGATTATAATATTTAGTTTAAATTATTTATACTTAAAAAAATAAAAGTTTATTTAGATTTAAAAAAAAAATGTATTTATATTTAAAAGGTATTAAGAAAACTTTGGTGATAAGCATCCCATTGTGGGTGGATCAGTCTTCTTCCATCTAATAAATGGGCTAGCCCCAACCTAAGCTTAGATTAGGAAGGTCAAAATTATGATAGATATTTTAAAATTGTGATATAATTTGTGGATATGTGGGGCACTCTAGCACAAAATACTTTTAATATTCAACCCTCTTAGTATCATAAAGATGATAGGTTCTCACATCCCACCATGTTTTGGAATTATTCAAGGCCTAGTTTTGTTATGAAGTTTGTGGGATTTGGTTCTAACTATAGCAATGTTGATTTTCTTCCTTATGCTAGTCATAACTAAGAGATACTTTTGATCTTCTAGATTAGATTGACCACTTGTAGTATTTCAAATTCCTTTTATCTTTTAGTTCTTTGTTGCACCATAGTAAAAATATCTTTAAAGTTATTGGGATTCTGTAAAATAAGCTTTTTGTATTCCCCAATGATTCAATGAAAAAGTGGCATCTTGAGGCCATCCCCACTTTGAGTTGTTGATTTTTTTGGCTAGAGTTTAAGGCAAATTTGGGGAGGATCTTTTTATCCACATTATTTATCTCATTCTTGTACATTAAGTACCTAATCACACTTTTTCACCATTGTATCTACTACAAGAACCCTCTTTAATTCCTCCTAGTGTCTTGTGATTGTAGGAAATTGAGGGGACCACCTAGTCAAATTAGCTCAAAAGTCACCTTGCAAATCCTTGTTAGATTTGTATAGCTATAATTAGCTCTCTGATGACTTGATATAATGGAGGAAGGTTCATAAGTCTAATCAAGCCATGTTTGCTAGTCTGACAATAGTGAGGAGCACTAAGCTTTAGTCTAGCAATACAAAGGGACCCTATAGCTCTATAGCCCATTGAGATGACTCTTAGGGAAGAGTTTCAACTTGATTTTCCATGCAAATTTTTGGTTTTCCAAGAGAAGTGTAGCACTCTTGAGCCTTTTTCCAACATTATAACGCCCTACTGAACCTCACCACAATGCTACTACCTCAGAGTTAGACTTATAACTCAATTTCTCAGCCTTTCAAGCTCTGTGTGGCACCCTCTTGAGCCTGTATGCAATGCCATAACACCCTTATGAATCTCATAGTAGCCCTATAGCCCTAGCAAAATCCTTATCATAAGTCTCTCTCTTGAAATCTTGCCTTTTCAAGCTCCCTTAGTGCCCTCCTGAGGCTCTACCCATCGTTATAACACCATCTTAGGCCTCAAGGCAATGCTACAACATTCATATTTGACCTTCAAGCTAAATTGTCTTCCTCCTTGGACTTCCTTAGTGCCACACTGAATCTCTATGGAGTGCTGTAAAAACCCACACAACCTTAGTCCAGTGTTATATCCCTAGGAAATCATTGTGTGACACTCCACTAAGCCTTAATGGAGTGCTACATAGCCCTAGTGAGCCTTAACTCAACACTACAATGCTCTCTTTAGGCCTCATGCTAACAACAGGATGACTATATCTCAAGCTTTTCTCTCACTTATGAAGGTTTCTCTTGATATTTCTTATATAACTTTGAGTTAACGAAAGGTAAAAGTCAAGGTAAAAACGAAATTACTCTGAGTAACTATGCACAAAAATTTGATGAAAACTCTTTAAAAGTGACTCATGGTGCTCTTTCTTCCTCACATTGTTTGGCCATTGTGATCTGGAGGGTAAATCACTTTATTGATTGAGCATTAGAACTTAGCTTTCATGGTTAGTGCTATATTTAGCCGACTCATCTCAAGTAAGTGATTGTTCAGGCTTGTTAAGCTTGATTTTGTTTTTTATGGTAACTTTTAATGCAATTACTTACCCAACAATTATTTTATTTTCTTAAAATCATTGTTTTACTTCATGTTTAATCAAGTAAGTGGGTTTTGAGTGAATTTTATTAGTCTTTGGGTGATCCATAAACTATCGTGGATATTCGACTAGGTAGTTCATCACAACAGATCTGATAGAACTATATTTTGAAAAATCTGAAATCTATAGTATTATGGTTTTATTTTTCTTTCGATTTTAGGATCTACAAATTACGTTTAATTGTATATGCATGCAAATTAAAACTATGTAGAAAATATAGAACAAAAGAAAAGACTCAAAACCCACGATTGACATGAAGATCTATGCATGAAGCTGTGTTACAATTTGTTGGGTCCCTATAATACTAGTGATTACCCCATTAATATGGTAGTTGTACCCCTTATTAATATTGTTGTGCCCCTATTTTCACCATATTGTTATTACTGTGCCCCATAGAATCCCTCTAGTGTTATTTTTGTGGCTTTATATTATTATTGTTAGGTCGGCTGGGTTATATTGTGACT
>APFE030620131.1:87391-99328 GCA_000404065.3 Pinus taeda | reverse complement strand
GTTAAAATGGTTTTTTAACTGTATATTTGGATTCAGCGCCCTGAAAAACCCCTGGGAGCCATCGATTGTGCAGAAATTAGCTATCAAACTTGGGATTCCAATGAATTGCTGCCGGATTTTGACCGGAAAAATTCGCCAGAAAAGCTTTCAAAAAGTCGCGTTATAGACTACTGCTGTGCTAATCGTGATATGTGTCAGGTGAATGTTCGTCAGCATCACGTACTTGTTTGTTTGTTTCACTCAATGCAGTGGATACATGAGTACCATATTTGGTTGGCAAACCCTATTTCCAACTCCACTGCAATATAAATGCTTCTGACACGCAAGGGGAATAGGGGTTGCCTTGCTGCTAACATGCCAAAGTCAACTTTGAGAGAAATATAAATGCAAGGTAACCCCTATTCCCCTTGCATGTCACACTGCATTTATATTGCAGTGGAGTTGGAAATAGGATTTGCCTATTTGGTTGGGCAATATTTGTACTTTTTTACACAAATTTAAGGCTGACACAGGGAAATAATAAGCACCATAAATGGCCACAAAATCTAAGTAGCCACATGGGTCAACCACGTGGATAATTTCCAAAAATAAATAAGCATCTGGCCACACGATTTATGCTTGGAATTTTCCTATGAGAAATTATATCTATGTGGATAGATGGTGTCCACACGATGAAAATATCTTAAAATTTAAAAGACTCGTATGATATTAGTTTTCTCGTTATAAATTTGTGAAAGTTTATCCATTTTTATCTTTAAAATGAATCTGAATCCAAAGTCAATGTATCTTAATTGTTAAGTGATAAGAGATGTTGACATGCCAGAACCTTAACACTAAGAACCTTACAAAGTGATAAGTGATGTTGACATGCCAGAAGGAGTAAATACAATCCAGAAATATAAATATAATTATTAAGAAGTGTGGAGAGAATCTTGATAATAATTGTGAAATGAATGTGTGTTATGATTGTTTTTTTAGGCTTATGTGATATGTTATACATTATGCTAAATATATGGGTAATCTTGACTTTATAAAATCATTTATTTAAAAAGAGAGCTCACGGCTACTAAAATTTAAATCAGAGGACAAAATATATTCTGCAATATGAAACATAGTGTCTAAGTGTTTCAAACCTACTTATTAGGGTCGTTTATCTTAATAGAATCTCAATTATATCTAATAGAGAATTAGTATATAGTATAGGTTAGGAACTAACTTTACATCTAAGTAAATATGTCACCTTCCCATATATTGCTAAAAAATGTGCCAAATGAGCTAGAGCTCATGAAAGTAAAATATTAATCAACCAATTTTGGAGCGAACACCAAATTGAAACAAAGTAAAAGAGTCAAGCACCATACATATCTTTGTTTCAAGAGTCAAGCACCAGACATATCTACTTGCTATTATCACTTTCATTCAAGTAGAGTTTACTACATCTTTATAAGAAGTAGATGAGATGGATTTCCCCAAGTTACAACTTAAAGTTTTTAAAGTTCAATATTTGAAGGATGCAATCTTTAATCACTTCAAATAACAATGTTCAACTTGGCCTTATTTCCCTTAAGCTACCTAGAAAAACTATTTTCAAAATGGGAGCTTATTTTTCACATCATGGAGGTACAAAAGAAAGAGGTTGCGAAGGGAAAAGGGGAAACATAGCTTGTTGAGATTGGTTCCTTCTTTGACCATAAAATCTCTTGCATTGAGTTAACTAAAGCATAGACACTCCGTATGGAGAAAGCAATGAATAAAATAGGTGGCGAGCTTGAAGATAAGGACAATAAGGATGAGAATTAAATAAAAGGAACAATTATGACAACAACAAAAATATTGGTCCCACAAGCTAAAGATCTTGATGACATAGAAGTACACCTACTGAGTAATTAGTAGGAGGGATATGAACACCTCAATGTCCAAATAAAGAAAGCCAAACAACTAGCACTCAACTCGAGCCTAGAAAGTGAAACAACTAGTAGCACAACAACAACATCCTAGTTATAAGATCTATTCACATATTTTCCCACCAATATTGATGATAAACATCCTTCAACTTCCCTGGAGACTTTTTCATTTGACAAGAAGAGATAATTCATCATAAAACAAGCCCATAAATAGAAGAGTTGAACCAATGATGAATCTGATTGAGATTATAGGGTCAATAGTGGTGGACATTGAATGGATAACTCCTATAGCCATGGTTTCCACTAGAATCACAACTACACAAGCTTATAAAGGAGATCAAACAACATTAAGCATGCATTGCTAGCTATCTCAAGAATCAAGTGTGTTATTGTAAGTTTTCAAAGTATAATTTGGTTGATTTATTAAGTTTGCTTGCATGTGAGAAGAGCAAATCATGACAATGGTCCTTGATTTTCATTGACATATTCACACCTACAATGGATTAGTTGCTAGCACTACAATGGTGAAGCAACAATTGTAGTGGAAAACTAATGATATAGAGAAGAAGAGGCAATAATTAGATAAGATTATCAATTGGCAAGAACAACATAAGCCTGTAATTACTAATGTGCATCAACTAAGTTGAGCAAAATTATTTCTAATTTATTCTAGCATTAAACATGTTGAGTATAACCTTAAAGGATACCATGCAAGCTCTAGAAAGTATGAATAAAGACAATGATAGTTGTTCAATGGGATATTTAGAGATGATTCATTTGAACAAAGTGCCTATTTTTCGTAATGAGGATGGACACCTTCTATTGAGTGATCTCCAAGAGTTATTGCAATAATACATTAAAGAAAAGAATTAACAAGCACATCAAGTGAAGTATAACACCCATTTTGAATTCGACAAGTTTATGAAGGAACCAAACATCATTGAAGTATTCTTTGTAGGCTATGCTTATACATTAGGCTAAATAAATGGCCCAATTAAAGATAATTTTGACTTTATAAAATTATTTGCGTGAGAAGAAGGCTCACAACTATTAAAATTGAAATTATAAGACAAAATATACTATGCAATATAAAACATAGTGTTTAAATATTTCAAACCTAAGCATAGTGTTTAAATATTTCAAACCTACTTATTGGGATTGTTAATCTTAATAAAATCTCAATTAATGAACTCGAAATATTTAAACATTATATCTTATATTATAAAATATACTCCCTTTCCTAATTTTAACTTATAAAACTAATTAATTAAAAGATTTGATAATTTTTAATTAAAAATTTTATAATCCTTTCATCATTCATTTATATTCAACTAATTGTAAAGAATTTTCTCCAACCCAGGGATTGTGGAATCCAATTTCCATTCTCCTATTGGATGAATATAATAGTGAAAAGATCACCTCATCACTTTCTTGGCTCTCTTACAAAATGGACAATGTATAATTTAAATAGTGTTGTAAAAGAACTTATAGTCACCATCCTCATTTCACGTGAATGAATGTTCGTAGTGGACCGTACTTGTTTTGTTCTTTGTGCCCAACACATAAAAGAACAAAAGATTCTTTGTGGTAGAGCATAATTTTGGATTTAAGTTTTTATTTTAATTTTTTGTATTTAAGGTCGGTCAGTACAAGTACATAAGCACCATAAAGGGACACATGCTTAACCCATTTGTTTTTGATAATTTCTTAAATTTTAAAAACATCAAGTGAAGAAATTTTATTTCTCTAGAAAAGTGGTGTCCACATATTGCACATGTTGCAAATATGTATCATAAGTAGATAGATAAACATCACAAATGGCCAAACTCTTAGATTTTTACATGAGAAATCTCAGGAAATTATATTTCTCTTGATATGTGGTGTTAACATACAGAAGATATACACATGTCACATGATTTACTCTTAAATTTTTCACTTTTAAATTATATTTCTATGGATAAATATGAAAAATTTCAATGCTTTATCCATTTTAATGTATAAAATTAAGTGCTCGTACACTCCTTATTTCAAAAGAGGAACAATTCATATAGTTAAAGATGGTGTCTCTAACATAGTGTCTCTAACATAGGGGACATGGACTTCACAATGCAGATGAGAACCAACCATGACAATTGATGGGAAAAGCAATGGTGTTTAATGCATGGTAACTGAAGGTAAGTTCCAATGTTCAATATATATATCTGCTCCAACATTGAATATATAAAGAGTTTGGATGCATTGCAACTATATAATTCACTACATAAAATACACAAACAAATAATACATATGCATATACTTCACTGCAACTGACGACAACTCTATTTCATATAGAACACACCTTTAATGGAAAATACGTACTGCTTCATATAGGCCAACTCTTTGTATCCCTTCAACCTCCAAATCTTCATACATGAAATAGAAGAAACAACGCACACAATACAATGTCTAAAGGTGTAGGAAGGATCTTCAAACGATGATTAAAAGAGGCACATATAAATGGTGATATTTGCACGTTGTTTGTATTCCCTTTGACACACGATGTTAAACGCACAACATTCAACTCACATATATATGATTGTAACAACCATCATATAACAAGGCAAGTTTATAAACTTCAACCTAGAGGGTCCGACCTTCAAATCTTCAAATGGTGATTCAACTCACTACTGCATATAAGTGCATATGGATATAACTCACTACTAACTTCATCACATGGAAACTCAAGCATATAGAAGTTGTATAACATGCATCATGCATTGTTTTATTCCAGATATTCAAGTCATCACATCATAATGCATTCATTGTTCAACTTCAATTCAATACAACCAGTTGGTTTGTTATCCCTTCAACCAACGTGTGAACCAACTTAGGTACCCAACGCATACATAAACCTTCAATCAACACACATTCACGAATTGTTCAATGCAAAGAATCCACAACAACTTCATGTTATGTAAAGAACATCCTCAGACAAGGCTTATGGCAAGCAGGCTCTAAACAAACACTTTTAACATACTTATTATGTCATTGACAATGAATGTATTGAATAACATAAAATGTGTATTAATTCATCCATGTGAAAGGGAAACAACTGAGCCATTGATAGACAACATTCAAAACATTGAATAAGGCAACAATTGAAATTTAGCTGTATTTTTTTTTTAAGACCAGATTATGGAATTTCAAAGGTCACAAAAGAGTGCCCAAAAAATGGAAAAAAGTTGAAAACCTTATGCAAGTAGGAGGAGGGGACTGCGACAAATTTGTACAATGATAAAGTGGAAGAGTGTGGAGAGTAACCCCTGGCTTGGAAGAATCATACCTAAAAAGGAACAATCGAGCATTGAGTAGAAAAGACCAATGGACATGTTATGCCCCTATACCAATAGGTGTCATATATCATGATTGACTTGGTTTAGCTTTGAAATATGTTCATACCTTTACTTGTTGCAAAGGTTTTTCATATTTGCGAAAAATAAAAATTTAAAAAATGTAAAGAGGGTATACCCTAGAAAAAGAATAAAAGGGTAAAAAGAAATAAAGAAAAGGTTAAAAAATGAAAGAAAATGAACCCCAACAAAAAGAAAAGACCATGAAAGTGTGCAAGTCTAAATGCCACTACTATTTGCTTTATGCATAATAAAGATTGTGTGCAACTTGTTACTTATGCCACAATCCATGGTAACCAAATAGCTTAATCTTGGTTATTCCATGTTTTCAATTTCATGTTTTAGATATATAGAATAAAGATCTGATCAAACAGTTTAATCTTGGCAGATAAGTAGATAGGTAGAGTGAATAAAAGGAGCTCAACAGTTTAATCTAAGCCCTTGGATGTAATAAGGTTAGACTTAGATAGATATCTATATGTAAAAGAAAATAAAGTTTGATGAGGGTTTGCCAGTTTAAGTGCACCCTAATAAAGAAGTAAAAATGCTAGGTTAAGCAGGTAGGCTAAGTAGATGATTGGTTGCATAATAATGTGTGATGAATGGTCAAGTTAAAAACCTAAATCTTTTTGCTTTAATCACTTGGACAAAGCATGGATCACAATGAAGACAACATATCATCAACATTCAAAGTCACAATAATTAACCTCCCCATTCATTTCCCCTAAAATTTTCACTAATTCCCTAAGTGCTAAAGGTAATTGCCATAGTTAGAGGGGCTCAGAGCATTTCTCTGACTTTTGGAGGGATCGGACCCTCGGCCCAATAATTGGAAAGGCTTAAAGTACTTAATCTCTTCATCAACATTTATCCCTCCACAAACTCATTCATTCCCTTGATAAAGATTTTCCTAAGTAAAATCCTATTTTACTTAGGGAAAATTAACACATTCTCTATATAAAAACCCTCTCATTCACTTAGCCTAAGTTTTAAATGTGTATGATGAAAAGCTTTCAGAATACATTGGACTTAGCGCTTTCCCATTCATTTGGTCATATTAACCATTAATGTTTTATTGTATAATTCCCAAATAAAAGAAAATTACCCACGTCTGTATTATTATATTATGCAAAACCCCAAATTATTACATATCCCGCCCCAATGGTTAAGCATAATCGTAAAACAAATAATACATGGGATTAATTAACTAATTTGTAGTTGATTAAGAACCCGACCCCGCCACCATTTAATGAGGATTAATTTAGTCCTCTGGACTAATAATAACTCTCCCAACCAATCAAATCACCCCTGATATAATTAACTCGTTTAATTAATATCGGGCCTGCCCCTGTTACCCATCAGTCACATCATTACCCCAACCATTGTCCGATCAGATCCTTCAGATCTGACGGCCTTCGCTTATATCGTGTGGGCCTTTTAGTCGACCTTTAGTGCGCGATGTGAGCGGTTTCATGAATACAGCCGATGCTACGTGTCGAAAGATGTATGGAATCGCACTGCTCCCCCCAAATACCACTTACCCTCCAAAAGTGGTGCAATGAAACCTGCTTACCGCCTCCTGCTAATGACAAAACATCAAGTCGCCTCCCTGCTGACGCCACCTGTCTGTATCACAAAACCCACCAAAAACTTTGACTTTGCATAAAAAAACAAAGTTAATCTATTTTCCGTCCTTATTCTCAAAACTCATGCATGCAACTAGAACATGAATTCGACTAGCTCGTACTCCAACCATCAACTACCCCGAAAATTGTAGTCCGACGCCGCTCCAGTCCACCATTTGCACCCAGTGAACCAGTACTCCATTGCCAATCACTCCATAAACAGGTATTTACCAGTTTCCTTCTAGAAACTCTGTAAATACTTAATTTCCTCTGTGATTACGTTGAAAACCCCAAAATTCCAATGTAATTCAGTTGCGAAACTTACAGTAAAGAAACCCAGGACCCCTGTTTCACCTATCCCACTCAAAAAATCCCATTTCCACCTCTGAATCCACAAGAACTAGGAATGGAAACCCTTGTAGCCCTCAATGTACCTCCTATCACTACTCCTCATAGAGATTTGGATTATCTGCCCTTAACAGATAAAGATTCCAAATCAAAGACCTAACATTTGATGACTCCCCCTTGAGACTACATTGTAAATACCAGGACCTTTACCTCAATAATGTTGACAATATTGGTTTGTGGGAATCAAATATCCCAAAGTACCAATTCCATTCTGTGCACATTTTCCTAGACATTGTTCACCAGTGCCATGCCAATTATAACCCTAATCTCAGAGCTGTAATGTCCCCCGACCAGCAAATCCTTTTTACCATTACAGTAGACTCCATCAATGAAATATTGTAGTTGCAACCTAGTCAGAACCTTACCCCTCTGTCTATTGCTGATTTACTTGACAAATTTTCCAAACTATCTAGCTCAGAGATCGCCAGAGTTTGCCAAATGTTCATGTTAGAACAATACATTTCAGAAAACCCTCCACCCTACATGACAACTTCTTTTACAAGCTTAGGGAGGGATATTATTACCATGATTGTCTGTATTCTTGGTTTCTAAAGCAAGGAATATGTGGATGAAATGACTTTTGCTTATATGACTATCATCACCCCTGGCCAACCCCCTGCTGCCAAGTATGACTATGCTGCATTCGTAGCTGACAAAATCCATGATCAGTCCATGAGATTGGAAAATGAGAGAGTGTTAAAGTATTCCACCGTCTTGTATCATCTCTTCCTGTATTACCAAACTGATAAATTCTCATTCTCTGTGAATAAGCTTGATACTAGAGGTAATCCCAAATCAGTCATTTTCTGGACTTCCATCTTTGATTATCCATACACTTCTCCCTATTTATACAATGAATCCATAGATCAAATTGTCTATCCTGTAACCACCATGATGACAGGACATCCTTCCCCAAGAATCAGTGATGATATCAAGAGAATCCTTCAACTGTCAAAGCAATACAAGATAGATGACTGGTACTTGTACCAGAATCACATTGAGATCCAAATCTATGGTTGTGAACTCCCTCCTTTCAAGCTGTCTAAGTATGTTCCTATGAGATTGTTTGCTCTGGAATATTACAGGCAAATGTTAAACTCTGGCCAAATTCATTTCACCAAGGCAAAGAAGGAAGCCCAATTGAGGATCAAAGACCACTTAGGCCCATTTGTATGCAACAATAGAGAAGCAGGGAAAAGAGCAGAAGAAATCATAGAAACAACAATGGGACTAAAGAAAAGCTTTGCTTGGGTTTATGACCCTGATGGTTTCATCAGTGACAGGAGGACAAAACATAAGATTTCACCCTACATCCATCACAGAATCCCTGAGATAGAAAAATATGCCAATCTAGATGAATGGAGAGAACATACATTGATAGAGGAAGATAGTGATAAAGTTGAAGTTGAGAATGTGATGAAATATTTGGAGAAGAGACTTGACTTGGACTCTTTTGTACAGGTGCCAGCTGAAACTTCTCAAAAGCCAACATAGGAAACTGGTGCTCCCACAGCAGAGCCATCACAGGAACAAACACGGGAGACTAGTGTTCCTACATCAGAACAAACAACACAACCAGAGGTATCAGAGCAACCTGAAATCTCTGAAGAAAGAGCTCCACCACAGCCACACCTAGCTCCTACAAATATGGGAAATCACCAAGTTGTGCAGATTCCTCTGAATGAGGAAAAGAAATTGAAAAGAGATAGGGAAGTAGCTACCCCTTCTAGCAGACCTACAAATCAAACATTTTCTAAGAGGCAAAAGTTGAATCCTCATTCAGAGGAGGAGTTCATAGATGAAACTACAGAAAGCATGAGAAAGGAAGGAACAAATAGTTTGCATACATTCCCAACAGGTGGGACACCCTCAAGTTCATAGAGGCAAGAGATAGAAAGACAACAAAGTATAGAAGTTTCATCCCTCAGGTCTTCTTCTGAGAAAATTGTAGATATCAAAGGAAAATTTAAGGAAATCAAGACAAAGAATGAGCAACTCAAGGCCCAAGCCTATGCTCAGTATTTAAAGATGGCCCCCTCAAACCAAACCAGATTGATGTCATCCTTTGACATCAAAGAGGGCAAAATGCAAATGAGTTTCTTAAAACCCACAATGCTGCAGCCAAAATCCTTGGCAGATTATCTCAAAACTGATTTTGAAGTCATGGCTAAAGACATCCACCCTATAGACCAGATTGAACTACACAAACAAATGGTTGAGATGGTGTATTCAACTCTGACTAGCAAAGCAATGATGGCACATAGATTTCAAAATTCATTGAGCAATACTACAGCCCAATTGCAACTGGAGAAAGCCTCCTCATAGGCAAAGGATAACAGGATAAAATCATTGGAAGAGTTGGTAATTGAGTTGGGGCATGACCCAAAGGATGTCAAGGTAGCAAAAAGCCTAATAAAGAAGAAAAATGAAGATATAGCTACACCTAGGAAACAATTGAAATTGCCACCACTCATTCACCCTCAGACTGCTGAAGTGATTGAGAAGAAAAATGAAGAAGAGCTTATGGACTTGGTCCTTAAGTTAAACAAGCAATTGAAGGAAACAACGCAGGAATTGGAGAAAGCAGTACAGTCAAGGCAGAGTGAGTCGACCACATAGCCTCAAACTATAGTGCCAATTGTTTCAACAGCAATCCCTTCTACATTGGCATCAGCTTTAGCACCAAATATTCCTTTGGCAACGACTGCACCCATAGAAGTAACAGGTACATCACAGACTGGTACACCAACACAGAGTACATAAGACTTAATCAAATCCATGGAGGAGATGAAACTCCAAGTCACAGAACTGCAGAAAGTGAAAAACAAATTCACTACTTTGAAGCAGAAATATGATATATCAAAAATCAATTTTGCAGAAGAGACAAGGAAAAACAAAGGCTTAACCCAACAGATTAAAGCACTGGAGAAAGACCTTACATTTGAAAATCCCTTAACAGAGATCAGGAGGATATTGTGGACCAATATCATTGATTCCATCAATGATATTTGGTTATCCATTCAAATTATTTTTGAACAAATTGATTTGGTTAAACTTGCTCTTGAAGAAGTTCAAAGGACCAGAGAGGAATTGGGTAGAAAGCCTAAAGAGGCAATCCAATTAATCAATTTTCTAAATATTAAAAACAGGAAACAGTTGGAAAAATTAAACATTGAGGATAGGACTACTACCATCCTCGAAATAATGAAAGAGTTGACGAAAAGGAATCTAATGCAAGGCCTGGAACGCAAATGTCTAAGCATGCAAGAATATATCGATGAGTTCATGAGGAAAATTGGCATCTTACAAAGTAAAGGACTCCCAAGTCCTTTAGTCATCAATGACAAGCTAATGGCTCAGATAGACTACATCAACAAGTTGCATCAGCAAGCTAACAGTCAGGCCAGTTCATCTACAGTCAAGGCATTGCCCACAGGGAAAGTTCTCTATGATGGTTTGGAGAACCTTTTTTACATTATGAAGTGAAGCACCTATTCCCACTACAACCCAATTTTGTGAAATATACTGAAGTAGATGAAATCTATAGGAAGCTGAAAAAGACAAGGATACCAAAGGATGATTACTGGTCCAGCGTGATTGACATCCTGTAAATTACCATGACTTAAGTGAGGTAAAGAGAAATAATTACCACAATAAATTTTGGTAAAAAGGGTGAAAAATGGTGAATAGGTAAAGAGTATCAGCTACAAGTGAAAGAGTATCAGTGAAAAGATAAAATCAGATGTCCAGCATAGAGTTACTAGCACGACAGCAAGATGCATATTCATAGGACATGCCTCCAGCTCCTTCAACAAAAACAAGGACAACAACAATCAATTCACATTCTGTTTCTACATTCGAGACCATCTATCTCTATATTCATGTAAAAGATATTTAGTTTTCCTAGAATATGTCTCTCTTAGTTAGGAGATATTTTGATGTAAACATTTGTATAGATTCTTCCTCATTCGAAGTATTGAGGGTGGATTCTTAGACATTTTTGTAGACAATTTACTTTTGGAATTGAAGTGTTGTTGAACAATTTTTGCATGGCTGGCTGGAACAAAGTAATAAAGCAAAGGACTTTTACAGGATACTGTTGTGGTAAAAACACAACCCCCCATTTTTGACTTGCTCAACTCAAATAATGGGGACCCTTTCTATAAAAATGGGCTAAACACCCTTTTGGATTTTTATTTTAGTTAATTTCCATACGCTTTCGTTAATTTTTAGTTTTCTTTGGATTCTTGTTTTGATTGCTTTGTTAGAGTCGATTTTTTATAAGCTTCTCATTGACGCTTGTTTCACCTCATTTGGTCAACTGGTTTGAAAATGACACTCCTTTGAAACTCTGATTATTTATGTAGCCTGGGTTAAAATTGCGTAAAATGTACAATATTGCATTTTGTAGATAAATTAGTTCAATAATGCATTCATTTTAAATATTAACCCTTAGCGAGTTTTTACTAACATTTTTCATTTTTAGTTATGCAGCCAAATTATTGATTATCAGGATTTCAAGAAATTCACTCTAATTTACAAATCAAACTCTAATCCCAAAATCCAAACATTCAAGTGGTTGTAGTTTATTTTTCATTTATTTTTCAAGTA